>JAJAGP010005356.1:0-27347 GCA_025084515.1 Ancistrus triradiatus
AGGAAGACCAAAGAGGAGTTATTTGGTTGTGGTAAATGAAGATATGCAGGGAGTTGGGGTGAGAGTAGAGGACGTGGAGGACAGGGTGAGGTGGAAACGTTTAACTCGCAGTGGTGACCCCTGATAAAGGGAGAAGCCAGAAGAAGATACTGTATACCACAGCATCTATAGATCACTCATGCTTTGCAAGAGCCAAGAGGAAGGTTGGTAGAGGAGAAGAACATTTCTGAAGCAAATATCTCCTCACAACAACTAAACATGATGAATTTGTAATTAAACGGGGAGCGACGTCTTCTGTGAGGACATGCTTTAGCTTTGCAAAAAGTGACACTGAACAGAAAATCTCACCTTACAATGAAGCATGCTAAGCAGCAGTATGAAAGCCAAAAGATGCATATCCAGAGTGGAAACAGTGCTGTGTGTTAAAGTGAATCCAAAGAGTCACCTCACGTTCAAAAAGGTTTGTCCGAATCATTTGATAAAGCGACTCGGTATCTATACAGTAGACATTAGCAACAACGGGCAAAAAGAGTCCCATCAGTGTGTAATGAGGAGCAAATTGTAGCTTCAGTTGCCTGTTCTTGGCTGACAGGAGTGGCATCCGGTGTGGTGTTCTGCTGCAGTAACCCATGTGCTTCAAGGTTCGACGTGCTGTGAACCTTGTCTGTATCTCATTTCAGGGCATGATCCTTTTCTTCAGATTAACAGGTCTAAACTTAGAGAACTGATCACTGGTAGATCTAAACAGCAGATAATTCCCATAAAGAAGAAGGAGGAGAACAGACACTGCCAAAGGTGTCAAATGCCACACTGAATAAACAACCCAACTAATACTCCACCCCATCATCACAGTGACCTTGGTTTGAGTCCAAACAGTGACTTTGGGCAAGGAGAAGCAACATCAAAACTGGAACAGCAAGCCCTACCCAGCCCTATCAGAATACTGACAGGCAAAATATGGGCTTGCCTACTAAAAAATCAAGACACAGCTACTGTAAAGAAAAAGGAAGTTGAATGATCACTGTCACTTTCATTTTGTTTGTCAAAGATCCACCATATTGGTAAAATAAAAACCATTTGACTAAATGTCTAGTCACCATGTACAACTACACTTTAACTGTACTAACTCAGAAAGTAATTTTCTCTCTCTGGATAAAGTGACTATTTGCTGAATAAGCCACCCACATGTGCGCACACATCAGGGAGTACATTTAATTGCAGCTCAGTGTTCATTAACAAACAACTTTAATATCTCCATAGTATAGACAGAGCTATTTATATACATGATTCAACCACACAGGAGTGTAATTCAAAAGCCGGCAATAAAGCTTAACGGGTACATACCTGAAGAGTGTACCAGAACGTGAGCGTGAGGGAGCTGGTGGTCTCATTGACAGGGTAGTGGCCTGGTATGCCAGTGCAGAACATGATCATATTGACCAGTGCCAGGAAACTCTGCCAGTGCTCCACTTGCTCTAGGAGAGCCCTGCAGGAGTTTATGCAAGGGCAATGAACATGAACAAGGACACAGGATAACAGTGCTCACATAAAACTGAACACTTTATATTTGCAGTTGTTTGGATGTAGGTATAGATTAGAGATGCACCAGTCGTTGGCTTTTAGTAACTTTAATTCAGAAGTCACTTCATGTGTGTACAGAGCTCTAAACATGGCTCAGCCACTCGCCGGTTTGTTTATGCGACCGCTGCCGACATATGCTCATGATGACTAAGTGTTAGATTTCGAAAACACCAATCATATTTAAAAATAGATAAATAAATAAATCAGCATTCAGAATAAGTCAAGATTGCAATCGGTGCATCTCTAGAACAGTTTCCCACTAAGCTGCCATTTATTTGCATTGTTATACTGTATATTTGCACAATGTACAGTACAATACATTCTACTCTGTGACACTGTGTATATACTTGCCTGACCAAAAAAAGGTCACTAATATTTAATCAGACCGCCTTTAGCTTTGATTCAGGCACGAATTTGCTGTGGCATCATTTCTACAGGCTTCTGCAATGTCACAGCATTTATTTCTGTCCAGAGCTGCATTCATTTTTTCCCCAAGATCTTGTATTGATGATGGGAGATTTGGACCACTGCACAAAGTCTTCTCCAGCACATCCCAAAGATTCTCAATGGGGTTCAGGTCTGGACTCTGTGGTGGCCAATCCATGTGTGATAATGATGGCTCATGCTCCCTGAACCACTCTTTCACAATTTGACCCTTGGGAAACAGATTACCATCTTTTCCACGCCCACAGGATGCATCTTTCGACATGGTTCTATAACAAATGAGAAGCTCCTCACTGCATCAGCTAGGGTTAAATAACGTGTTGCCAGATGAAACATAATCACCAATACAGTAATTATCCGATGGGAGGCTCTTTTTTTTAACTATTTAACTATTTGCTTAGTTAAATCCAGGTGGTGACCTTTTTTTGGCCAGGTAGTGTGTTCTTTATCCTACTCTTATTACATTACTTACAGACCCCATTCACACTAGGTCATTTCATGAGCGTTGAGTAGGGGTGTGCAATATTGACAAAGAATGATATCGCGATATTTTCTGGGATTTTACCGATAACAATAATTTTGAAAGCTTGCAACCAAACAAAGTATTACATTGTACTAGTTTAATAGGACATTAATTGTTGCTTACCAATGACGTCAATGGAAATAACACATACATTTACATGCTAGGAAAACGGGTCTCATTTATTCACTTCAAACAAAAGCAAGTTCGGTTTCACTTTTTGCCAAAACAACAAATTTATTGTCAAGCAGAATATCTGAACCATACCCATCCTAGACTGTGCATTTGACCTACGAAGTTTGTCATAATCTTCATACAGCGATGGATCTTCATAGATCGCAGAGGGTGAAATAAGTTAGCTGTCGAGCTGACTAACAGCAACCGCTTTCAGACGTAGCTTGCAGATTTCTGTATTTTGAGCAACATCCATCTTTTCAAATCTAAACCACCTCCATCCAAGTGAGCAATTGAATCTAACAACACAACACTGAGGCTGGTGGTGTCTGCATTTTGTCTGTTGGCGCAGTTTAACTTCAGTCAGAACACTGGCTTGGTTTGTGCATGCTGCATGCACTCAGCGCACATGCACAGTAGCCTCTCCTACCTGGCTACATGACCATTTTTTGCAAAGTGAGTGACGTACTCAATAATGTCAGCAATCAAATGCATTTACTGAATTAAATGCAGTCGTCACTGCCATGGTACATCTGCCAAAACCTGCCCAATACTTTATGAAATAGCACACCTCATCCATGGTATCCTTTCCTGCAACGCCAGAGAAACAACTGATACATGCTCACAAACGCTCTTCTGGATGAATGGGTAAAAATTCCCATGGCACGCTCCAAAATCCTGTAGAAAGCCTTCCAGAACAGTGGAAGTTGTTATAGCTGCAGAAGGCATGGTTCACTTAATATTAATTCCAATGGATTTAGAATGGGATATCATAAAAGCTTCCATAGGTGTAATATGTAGGTGGCCTAATACTTTTGTCTTTTGTCCATATAGCGCATGTCTGATGCAGCATCTTGTGTATATACTCTTCCCATCTGCTTTCCATTTGGCATTTCTTGTTCTAATGTCCATGTTTATCCCATGCAGGTTGTTGGTATTGTGGTCACTCCATTTCTGTGGTCCATGTGTTTATGATGTAGGGGTTTATGGTAGCTTAAGATATTTTTAATCTTACTGCTTGAAGTACTCTTGGCTGCATCGGCCTTCTTGATTTAGTTATTCAGGTTAGTAATTTAATATTACGGTCATTTTCCTTGACTGCCCTTTTCTTTGAGTCCGTAGCAGCAGCCAACATCTTGGTACATTCTCAAGAGACCTTAGATAAACGATCAACGATCACTTTACATTCGAAGCATCAATACGATTTTTTTTAACTACAAGTCGAAACATGCATCAGTGCATCACTGGTGAAAATGATTGCTTATTTATACTAAAGATACCAAGAGTACTTCACATCCTACCCTAACAGTGTGAATTAGAGGGTTCTGCGTGTTATCCCCAAGGAAGATGTTCAGTCCAAGTAGTACTGGAGAGCCTGCAGAACTATTATAGGGCTGCAAACTTCCCACTCAGCCAAATCACTTCCCACTTCCTCCTTGTTCCTAATCCCGCTGTTTCCTGTCTCTGCGCTTCCTCCTCGTTTCTTCGGCTCGGAGGAGTTTCTGTCCCCCCTCCCCCTACCTGTCATCCCCCCTCCCGGTTCTCCTGGAGCCCTATCGACCCCCTGCCCCCACCCCCCGAAGCCGGCCAGCCCAAACTATTATAGGGCTGCAAACTCCCACTCAGCCAAATCACTTCCCACTAACACCCCCTGTGACTGTCCTAGTGAGGAGTCCTACATAATTACTTTCACATATTTACACACAAAGCACAAGACGCACGGCAAAGGAACTTCTTTACGATAGAACAGTCCCTTCTAGTGAACGACTAAATCCTGAGTCTAGCATGTCGTGTATATTCTACCTGGAGTGGTTCTCTCCAAGGGAGACGGCGATTCGGCAGATCCCATGTGATGTCTCCATGTCTCCATTCTGCACTGCCTCCCGTAGCTGCTCCTGGAGCTGCAGCACCTGCGGGACCAGCTTCAGCAAAGTGTTCACGTACCTGAAACGCAAACAAAACCTTCCTGAGTCATTTGGGTACCTTTCGACACGTCCGACATGATCGTAACTTGGTTCTGTTTAAGGGATCAGAGAAGTTCACTGTCAACATGGAAATCCTTTCAAATGAACAACGCTTATGTTCCACACCGCCTTTGAAGCAACTACAGCCAATGCTGATAGTCTGTTGGCTTTCAGATATATCGAAATGTAACCAGATCTCACGTAGCTGAAAATGGCCTTGGGTCAATAATCGACACTCTTGAATATTGCAGTAATTTAAATGAGCACCAAATGATCATTCTTTTTAATGTTACGATGTTTTTATTTTTGCACTCCCAATACTTCTTTGTAACAATCTGTAAATGGCGTTCGTAAGCGCATGTGCCTGGCCTATTGAAAGTAGTACTCCCCTTCACCCACTACCTGTACATTCTCTCTGACCTATGACTAGATAAGATGGTTCACATTCACTTGAGTCTGTTGACCTGGCTGATCTTTGGAGTTGTTCGTAATACTGTCCATCAGTGCATGTTTGGCTTTGGTCAAACAAAAGTATCAGAACATAAGTGTTACAGAACCACACAGTAAGCGCATCACCATTCATTCATTCATTCATTTTCTTAACTGCTTAATCCTGATCAGGGTCACAGGAAAGTCAGTGCCTAGCCAGTGGCATAAGGCAGGAACAACCCTAGACAGGGCGTCAATCCATCATTGGGCGTACACACTCACACTCCTTCACACACACTCCCACACTAAACACCAGTTAACTGGACACGCAAGTCTTTGGACTGTGGGAGGAAACCGGAATAAAGCCACCCAGTCACAGGGAGGACATGGAGACTTCACACAGAAAGGACCCAGACCACTACACTAGGGATTAAACCCAGGATCTTCTTGCTATGAGGTGACAGCCAAGTGTATCACCAAAAGCACTACAATTACAGAAATCAAGCACTACTTGACCATCAAACTCAGCATTAATGAAGTTATTATAAAATCCTCAATTATGAACATCACTGAGCTTCAGTTAATACCTGGTAGCACAAGAACTTTCCATGCTTCAGGTTCCAAGTCATCATTCTAGACAAGTACTAAACTGAACTGTGTTTTTGTGCACATTTTACTCCGAGACACAAACACTGACTCCTATCACATTCCTTGAAAGCAACCCTAGTTCTTACGGAGTGCCCCTGGGTCAAGTGCTAGGTCTATATGAAACTGCTCTGCCCTAACACAGTTTCAAAGGACTGTGATTCACACAGAACAAGCTATGCATCTCAAACCTTTATTCTTTTTTTCAAAGCACAAAGAAAACAAGTAATTGCCCTGTCGGCTCCTATTTCCACTGTTTTTCTCTTTCTGTATCTCCCTTCTTCTCAGACGTATCTTATCAAGTTTCATACTGTTAAGTCATTCATACTTTTAAACTACAATTTCCAACCATAAGGTCCATCAGTTACATCCTAGAGAACTTCTGGCGGCTTTCACCTGTCCCCTCCTTTACCCTGAAATGCACGTGTTCCTCTATGGTCCCACCCTAACTACCGATCATTACAGCAGGGACATCTCACAAAAGGAAAAATGTTACAAGGTGGAAAGACAGAACTGACCTCATTATCTCCAGCGCAGCTGGAGAAAGTGTCTTTGTTAGGGAGAGACCAGAAAGTCTATGCTTTCCATCCAATTTATTAGAAAGTACCTGCCAACTTGCTAGTACAAAGAACCAAGCATTGATCCTTTGACCACGATTCGTACTACAGGGGTGATGGTTTTTTTTATATACGATTTCAGACACCCAAGGTCTGAGACACCCAAAGTGTAGAACGTACCAGTTCTCATCTGGGCTGCTTGAGTCACTCCCATCATTGGTTGCAGTTGCGCAAGCCAGAGAAGACACTATGTTTCTGAATTAGAGTGTGTCACCTGCATAGTTTCAAACCTTTGTGGGAGGTTACATTTAGCTGACTAAAGTTAGTGGAGAGTCTGCCCTTTAGTTCCAGTGTTTGGTATTTCATTAGCAAAACGAAACATCCTAAATTATCTAACGTTAGCTAAAACTGGTGCTCAGTCAGTGGGCAGTGACGCAATGTCGGGTTTGTAGAGATACGTTTTGACAGCAATATATAATTTATTACTTCATTTTATTGATCGCTGGTGTAGTTAAGTCTTCTGCCCTTTTGGTATTAGTCTTTATAACATGCACCCCTTTGTTTTCACTCAGGAATTTGGGGCTTTTACCTAGATATCATTCACAGAGTCAATGTGAGCGAGAGGAAAGAAGGAGATATAAGGCACTATTTGGTGCTAAAAATCTATATCTTTAATGGTAGTCAGGCACAGGCTGGATGCTGTATCATCTACATACTTGACGTTAAACAAGCAAGATCCTGTAAGGATTGTAAGACTTCAGTTCACTAAAGCATGTGTCTGGTACCGATTCTGCTTTACATCCCCCTGCCCCCCCCCCCCCAATTGTCACTGTATAAATCGTATCCTTTGACTGCATTGTTAATGTTAAGGGGATTTACACAAAAAAAAGGACACTGTAAATCCCTCAGTGTTTGAAGGTAACTAGAAAATGAGTTTATTCAAGTTTAACAACAAAAAAACATCAGGGTTATAGTTTTCTGCTCAACGATCCACACTATTAGACTGCCATGCAAGAATGAAACATCATGCCCAATTACATCCAATAATAACTGTACTGAATTATAAACTCCAGTGCAAAAGGAAGGACGGCTCACGCCTTGAGTCATTCCATATCCTTTGTCTGCAGCCTGGTGACCAGTAATAACGAGGGCAGGGTCATATAAAGGAAGTGAGAGAACAGGTTGTTCAACAGATCTGCACCCACGTGCTCAGTCTCTTCTTCCCAAAACACTGCCTTCGCTACCATCTCAACCTTAGACATTTTAAGTGCAACTGGCTCCTACAGTATGAAACCAATATTCCTATAGTCCTATATGGATCATACTTTATGGAAAACCTCATTCTTGGATCCAAAAAACCCTTCATACTTTTAGTGATGTCAGCATAATATTGTGGCTCTGGAGACTTTTGTGCTTGCTCCCTCTCCCTCTCTTCTGCCTTTCTGCATGTCTCTCTGTGTATTTGTATCTGTGTGTTCCACATCACGATCTGTTCTCCCCTCGGGTTACTTCCTAGCAAATGTTTCATTCTATTAAGTGCATGAGTGAGAAAAAAACAGAAAAACATGCTGTGCTGTCTCACAGTGAGGCTCAGTAGATTACCTTATACAGAATCACTTCATAAGGCCAAAGTATAGCTTCTTCCACAAAGGGACGTGGAAGCTGCAGGTAGAAGCAAAAGCCATTCAGAAAGAAGATCTGGACTCACCCACCACTTTATTAGGTACACCTTGCTAGCACCGGGTTGGACCCAATTTTGCTTCCAGAACTGCCTTATGTCTTCGAATCAACAAGGTGCTGTAAATTCCACAGAACCTCCTCATTAATTCTTCATTTGGGTCCATAATGGCATTAGCATCACACGTGTGCTGCAGATTTGTCAGCTGCACATTCAGGATGCAAATCTCCAATTCCACCACATCCAAAAGGAGTGATATCTGGTGACTATGGAGGCCATTTGAGAACAGTGAACTTGTAGTACGTTCAAGAGACCAAGTTGTGACGATTTGTGACAAGAGGTGTGATCCTGCTTGAAGTAACCATCAGAAGATGGTACACTGTGGCCATAAAGGGATGGACATGGCTGTGGCATTTAATCAATGCTCAGTTGGTATTTGGGACCCAAAGTGTGCCAAGAATATATCCCCCACGTCATTACATCAGCACCAGAAATTACATAAATGGGCATCACATTTGCAAGACGTTTGGATGGAAACCCGGCTACTGATACACAATTGACAACTGTCAAGTGGCACACATTTTCTGTTTTGCAGTTCAGCTGCTCACTTCCTGCTGTTTTTCAGGAGTACTCTGGCTTCCTTCCTTATGGTTCTTGCATATATGGATGAATGCGAACATCAGCTATAGCGAGGCAAAAAAGTATTTAGTCCGCCACTGAAAGTTCCAGGAATACAGGAAATCACATTGTAGGATTTTTAAAGAATTGAATCGTAAATCATGGTGGAAAATAAGTATTTGGTCACCCACAAACAAGCAATCGCCTAAGTTTTAATTTACTCATTATGACGCTCATTCAGGCGATCAATTAGCTATGCCCATATGTCTAGCTCTTGAAGGCTTGGCCATGATCCTTATATAGCCATCGACACAGAGCCAAGGCATATGGTTCTATGAGAGTATTCTTGTCAGTAACCAACAACTCCAAAGCTCTTTGACTCCACATATCAGCTAAGATTTTCTTGCCAGTATCACTATGTGCTCCCCAGGATTTGTCTAACCAGCATGCATACAAATCCAGCACGACTAACCAGATCTACAGACTTGACTTTAGTCTGTCAGAAATGGCACTTTGGTCTCCTGCAATCTGTCCTTCATAGCAAATCAACCACTGCTTGTATGTACGTCCATCTTTCCTCATCTCACACTGCCGGCAACTTTCTCTTCCTCCTGCTGACTGAACTGTGAATGAACTAGAGTTGAACCCAGGTTACTTTTCGCCTGTCGACCTTTCACTTTTTAAAACAGCTGCAAACTACCCTGCACCACTCCATCTCTCTGCCGCTTCATATTTCAAGCCCCGCCATGTCCCTACACTTAAATCCAGCAATTATCTTCACACACCAAGACACAGGTGACGTGTGTTGCCTGGCAACAAGAAGCATGTATTTAGAGACACAGGAGAAATATCAATCAGAAAATAGGAGAGACGGCTAGACAGTCTTACAGGTTTAAGACGATGAACACAGGGAACTGACAGCATGGCCTTTAGGCGCCCTTTGAAATCCATTAACCAAGCATTTAAGAACCGGAAATGCAATGCAGAGCTATTGAGAGCTGAAAAATTGATAAGCATATACTGAGCCGGAGTGCAGTGCATCGGCACCACAGGCCCCATCTGCTACAATTCCGTGTGCATGTGTGTGTGTCTGTTTTCCAGTACCCCACTGACACTAAATGCAGTCAGCCTATTCTCTAGTGAGGACAGGCACAGTTTAGTGGTACAAAATAACATGGAGGCTGGATTGCTGCTTATTCTCAGATGCACTGATATAAATATGCCTGGTTGAAAACAAACTGACATTTTTGCTTGTGATTTGGAATTACGCATAAAGAAAGATACATAACGACCACGTTATGTTCTGTGAAACAGGTTGCTGACCAGACAATACCATAGTCACAGTCTATTAATGCTACTGTAATGTAAATATAAAGAAAACTGCATGCAAACGATACGTAAATGCATCCGGAATACCACTGAAAACGTCTATCGCTACCATCTGTGCAGCATCCAAAGCCTAAACTGATATGCATCACCACCACAGGAGTGGTACTGCAGTTACAAGCATGCATTACTGATCACACACACTGCAGAACCAAAATATAAACGTGCACAACAGAATATATCCATAAATAATCATACACCGCTGGCTGCACACAGCCAAGAGGGAACGAGTCCACCTGAACAGGCAATGCAATTTCACCTTTTAAACCTTTAAGTAGGTAAATCCAATGTGTAGCTACTACTAGAAAGTCACAGCCGTCAGATGACCGGCACTCTGCACTTCCAGGTATACCCAGGCACGGTGCTTGTACGGTTTAGCAAAGTACAAACTTTTCCATTTCACATCTCTTCTTGGCAGAGAAAACTGGAAATACAGAACATTCTAAAGGGTTCACTAGCTTTCAAGCACCACTGTACATACTGAACAGCCACCTCAGAAATGCAGACATTTGTCATAGCATAGATACCAATAGATGTTGAAATGGTTCTGCAGCAATACTGACATGCGACAGGATAGCTTTTTGCAGCTGGTGCAAATTAGATGGAGGTACTGACTAGATTTCAGCAGCCTGTTCTACCTCATCCCAGAGATGCTCTATGGCAGCGGTTCTCAAACTGCAGTACGTACACCACTGGTGGTACTTGGAGCATGAGGTGGTACACCAGATGACCTCCGAAAATTTACTAAGTAATTATTTAATAATTAAGCAATAATTATTTAATTATTAAATATCTAAAATTGCCATGTGCAAAGCACGTTTCAGGCTTTTCATAATTTTGCTTTAATAAAATACATTCGTGTTTTGTGTTGAAAACACACTGTCTACATCGTGTTAACTGCTTCCCAAATATTGAATTTTATGAGACGTTAACCGTAAGCCTTCTGCATTTGTCCAAAAGCAACAGTTAAAAATGAATGCCTCGAATAAATTGACCATTGCTGTATATGAAGGCTGAAGGCAGCAGATGCCAGGAGCAGTGAACCTGAACCGGTAAATCAAACACCTCTGATGAAGGCATTGAAGAAAGTTAATTCATCTCCCGCCGTTGCATCAGCCGATGCTAATTTAGACAGAAGGCACAGCTAGTGTTAGCAAGCTCCGAAAAAGCACTATGAGATGATACGGAGGTAGTTCTAAGCAACAGAAAATGATCCATTTTGCCAAAATGAACGCCTCAGGCTTTTCTGCTGGCATGTGCTTGGCTAGCCTAACTTGTGTAGAGCAGAACAGTCAGACCTCACATTGACAGATCAATTAAAACCCATGAAAGGCGTTTAGCTACCTTTGATTGCAATACATGCTCAGTTAACGCTGTCTAATACGCTAGCCCATCATTGCAGGGACTTGGGTTCAAGTCCTGGCAGTGGCTTCCGGCTAGATCGGGCGTCACACCATTGGGATTTGGAAGGTGCCAGAGCCGTTCCACAACCGAGATCAGAAAAAGCAGTGTTATATAAAAATAATAAAAATAAAATATAATATAATTAATCAACATAGCATTTGAAATGTCAATTCATCAGCTGCTTAATTAAGCATCTTGCAAGCAAAATGTCATGGTGAGGGGAATGATCTCCTATCGTTTGGATTCACACTGCTATGGGTATGATTATTAACCATCTAACATGTTGCCCGTTTCTTTGTAAGAATAACTAATGGCTAGGTTAACCCCGTTTTCCCCCTCTGTGCATTCCTTCCTTCCACTCTCCCTCGTGCTCAGAGGGGGAGCAGCAGGGGTGCGCTTATCAAATCTGTTCCAACCATAGCACCAGACATCACTTCCTTGCTCTATCTCCATGGGAACACCAGCCAGCACCCGCCAACCCAGCTCCCCGCAGACATTTTGTCTTCTCCCAGCACCTCTTGGCTGTTCCTGCACGTTCCTCTGTGTTTTCCCTGCATCCTCTCACATGAGCTGTTTATGTGCTTAACACATTTTACACAGCATCCCGGTCCATACAGAGTTAACATTCACCAACATTTACCTTCTGGTTCTGGCTTACGGCTATGCGGTTATAGCTACGCTGCCAAAGTCTTGTGATGCATACAGCATAACCGCGTTCTGTTTATGGATGCTGTGTTCTTAACAGAGCTGGGTATCGTCTGAATTTTATTCATCCCAATTCTGATTCTGCTTCTCAGTTCCGGTTCTTATCAGTTCTCACTGTCGTGTTGGTACCTCAGGTGTTTTTAGATGCTGGACGTGCAAACTTCTGTACAACAGATCAGCCTTCCATATAAGCTTGTGGAGATACTTTTGAGTGCTTCCCATGGTCTATTATCCAGTAATGTTGTAGCAGCGTTAATCAAAACAAATCTACACCAAGACATTACACTACCTACCACAGGACCACATTAACACAACCACATATTTGAAGCAGACACACACAAACGCACAGACAGAGGCACAGAGACAGAGAGACAGAGTGTGTTTACATGCACTTCATAATTTCTGCATACAGCATACTCCAATCTAGAACTCAGATTAAGAAAGACAACAAAGAAAGTTGGACTTTAACTCAGTAATCGTACTCATAGCATTTATACTAGTAACCTGATTATCGGTGTTTTCAGACTGCGCATGTGCACGAGCTTTCCACCATCGTTGCCAGATCTGCGTATTCTAAAGGTTTGGCAATATTTGGCTATATTTACTTTGGCTTTTGTTTCCTCGTTGGATCTGGCAACCCCTGAATTAAACACATCACGGAATTAAAGGCAGTGAAACGGCTGTCGAACACTTTATGGAGACTCCGAAACAGTACATACTCGAGAAAATACTGAAAAAATAATGAGGAGTTTCATTATTTAAAGTTTGACACATCCTTCTGTGAGATGATTCACTGCCATGTAAACCCTTAAGGTGTCCCATTATCTGATTACTCAAGTTCATGTATATTCGTTGAACGGATTATTGACAAAATCTGATTTTTGGATTATTAAGTGCACGTAAATGCACTCAGAGACACAGAGACCCCCAGAGAGACCCCCAGTGACAGAGATGTTTTTAGATGTTGGACATGCAACCACCTGACAAACCTTCCACATGAATTGCATTTAGAGAACAGAAAACCTTTAACCTGAACAAAGCATAACATGGTTTAATGTCCTAAAACAATAACCTAGGCAAACCAAACTTCAAGTAAAACAGTTATCCAAAAGGAATCATTTTTATGCTTTCAATGCTTGCTTAATGTACAAATGATTACTTTCCATTTGGACTAAAGGTTCGTCATTTCAGAGAATACTTACGACCAGTAGTAATTAAAACTAGATGGCGAAAGTTCGTGGACGAACTTTGAGGTTGGCTTGAAAAAGCGCCCTTACCCGTGGGCCCAAAATGCATTGAATGTCACCTCAGGTTGAACTGGGGACGAAGCCTGCGAAATCTCGTGCCTGTAGGTCGAAAACTGACTGAGTTAGGGTCAATGGCCCACCCAGGGGCTCCAGTGCCCAGCCGGGGTCCACAGGGGCCCTATGGGCATCACGTCACCTCAGATTGCACCTCAGTTTCGTGGCCATAGGTCAAAAACTGACCGAGTTACGGTCATTGACCCATCAAGGACCACTTGCCAGACTGAAACCCCATTATTTCCTATGGGCCAAATTTTGGACTTTGAGGGGCCGCTGTGCGCAAGCGGTCTATTCCCGTATCGGCTCTACGTCCATGCCGAATTTCGTGACCGTAGTTCATAATCGATAAGCAGAATCAATACAAAAGAAACGATACCCAACTCTGCACACATCACGTCTTATTTATATACGAAGTGCACAGAGGTTTTCACACGAAAGAGTAAAATACTTTTTTTTTGACTGACAAAAGTTTAATATCAGGCTGGTCCAGAGAACGGAGGCAACATAGCTTAGGGCATAGAGGCTTAAACTCTGTGCACTTAAAGACTGTAAAGGCTTAGAAAGGCGTTTCAATAGCACCTCTAAAGGTGAGCGCAGGGCAAAAAACAAGCATAAAAATACATTTGTGCAGAACAGTGACATGAGCACTGGGTCAGGGCATGTGAGGTAGTGAGAACCTCTCAAGAAGACTCTCTAATTCATTTTCATGTTCATTTTTTTCTTCATTTTCCATTTCAGCTATGAATGAGACATGGCTACAGTCCTGTGTGCGGGTCTCACCTCTGTGAATCGGGCTGGGAGATGGCATTAACGATGGCCTCCACTGCCGCATCAAACAGCTCTGGGTCGTTGAGGGCAGCAAAGCCAGCCTCCAGCAGACACTCGCTTTCATTGAGTGGCACGTCCAGCAACGCCCAGCTGGACAGGCACTTGAGTGTACGTGCCTTCACCGGTGCCGGTGAGTCAGCCTGGAGCAGGAGCTGCTGTAGCAGTGGATACACGGACGCCCATTCTCGCCCCAGGGCACCGCGGACCTGTCCCCGACGGTACTGAGGGAGCCGGCTGGTCTGAAACTCCTCGGGCAACACCGTGAGCAGCTCAAGCAGCGCCAGACAGCGGGCACGCCCATCCACAGTACCGCCCTCCTCCTGGAACACACGTACCATCTCGGACACGGCGCCAGGCCATACCTCAGGCATAGTGTTGAGTGCCAGAGAGGCCAGGGCCACACAAAGGCGGGTCAGGACGATTTTGGAGCCAGAGGCAAACAGGGCAATCTGGGAGAAAAGTTGAGACTTGAGGCTGTTGTACTGTTCAGCAGGAATGTCGCTCCAGTGGCGTGAGATCTTGGTGTGCAGGGCACTGGCTCCGAAATACTGGATTTCTGGGACCTAAGGAAGAATGAAAATAAATTCAAATTCAAATTCAAAGCCAGCTGACCTCATTATTCAAGAGAAGGAAATAACAAAATTACCAAGCATGGCTTCAATTCACTTTACATTTCTCTTGGGCAAATGGCTGCGAAACAAGATTAAGTTTACTCAGCTTCCATTCGAGCTCATGAGCTGAGCTCAATCCATAATGTCTTTAACAGTTGCTTCCCCCAGTCACTAAAGCCCAGGGAAAATGTACAGTATTTTTTACTTTACTGAATAGCTCACAATGAGATCAATAATATTCATATACTATACAAACAAAACATCAACTAATTAACTAGATGCATCCTAAACACTATCACCTCTTCAGTTGGACAAAGAATGCTGGGATATATGCAAACAAAAGAAGAAAAAAAAATATACACACACATATACACACACACACACACACACACACACACACACACACACACACACACACACACACACACACACACACACACACACACACACACACACACTTGTCATATCCCTATTTCACACACGAGAGTAGCACAAGAGAGTGCAGGAATGTATAGTACTGCATAACACTTGTGAAGTACGACAGTACGATTCCTGCTAAATGTGTGTATATGTTTATCGGATTCCCATCGCAAACTCAAAATATCTTAAGTCAGACCATAAAACAGGGAGTACCTGTATATCTAATGTAATGGTGGCCTAAGACTTTCGCACAGTAAAATACATCATTCAGTTTAGCCAGAGCTGTTTGACTGAATTTTTTCAGCCAGCAGTGTTTATCTTGGTTGGTTGAAGTTGTCTGAAACCAATCTCTCTCAACGGCTTGAATTGGCACCGTGTCTTTTGCTATGTAACTGGTGACCGTGTTTGTTATGCTTAGCCATCTGTTGCTTTGCATGCTGTAAGGCACTTTTTTGCAGAATGATTCCACTAAGGTTTGCTGTGCGCATTTTTATGCTGGCACCTTGGCTGGTTTAGGATCAGCATGGACAGCTGACTCCCAAAAGGTTTCGTATTTTTCATATTGTGTGTGACGGTTAGTCCTGTGTTGGTGAAACAAGTCAGGCATCGGGCTTACTTTACCAGCAGGTAATGTTCTGAGCAACATCCTTCTCTTCAAAGTCAAACCACCTCCATGTGAGTGAGAATGATCTGTGTCCAGCAATTAAATCTAACAATGTAGGCTGGTGGTGTCAGCATTTTGTCTCCTTGTTTACTCATGTATAACTTCAGTCATGTATTTTTAGGCAGATGTGCTAGCTTACCTTATGGTGCAGTGACCATACAGTGGGGCAAAAAAAAGTATTTAGTCAGCCACTGATTGTGCAAGTTCTCCTACTTAGAAAGATGAGAGAGGTCTGTAATTTTCATCATAGCTACACCTCAACTATGAGAGACAAAATAAGAAAACAAAATCCAAGAAATCACATTGTAGGATTTTTAAAGAATTTAATTGTAAATCATTTTGAAAAATAAGTATTTGGTCACCCACAAAAAAGCAAGATTTCTGGCTCTCACAGACCTGTAACTTCTTTAAAAAGCTCTTCTGTCCTTCACTCGTTACCTGTATTAATGGCACCTGTTTGACCTCATTATCTGTATAAAAGACACCTGTCCACAGCCTCAAACAGTCAGACTCCAAACTCAACTATGGCCAAGACCAAAGAGCTGTCGAAGGACACCAGAAAAAAAATTGCAGACCTGCACCAGGCTGGAAAGAGTGAATCTACAATAGGCAAGCAGGTTGGTGTGAATAAATCAAACTGTGGGGAGCAATTGTAAGAAAATGGAAAGACATACAAGACCATTGACAATCTTTCTCAATCTGAGGCTCCACGCAAGATCTCATCCCATGGGGTCAAAATGATCATGAGAACGGGAGCAAAAATCCCAGAACTACACGGCGGGACCTGATGAATGACCTGCAGAGAGCTGGGACCAAAGTAACAAAGGCTACCATCAGTAACACACTACGCAGAGAGGGACTCAGATCCTGCAGTGCCAGGCGTGTCCCCCTGCTTAAGCCAGTACATGTCCAGGCCTGTCTGAAGTTTGCCAGAGAGCATATGGATGATCCAGAAGAGGATTGGGAGAATATCATGTGGTCAGAAGAAACCAAAATAGAACTTTTTTGGTAAAAAAACTCAACTCGCCGTGTTTGGAGGAAGAAGAATGCTGAGTTGCACCATACCTACTGTGAAGCATGGGGGTGGAAACATCATGCTTTGGGGCTGTTTTTCTGCAAAGGGGACAGGACGACTGATCCGTGTTATGGGAAGAATGAACGGGGCCATGTATTCGTGAGATTTTAAGCCAAAAACCTCCTTCCATCAGTGAGAGCATTGAAGATGGAATGTGGCTGGGTCTTCCAGCATGACAACAATCCCAAACGCGTAGTGTTGTTACTGATGGTAGCCTTTGTTATTTTGGTCCCAGCTCTCTGCAGGTCAATCATCAGGTCCCTCTGTGTAGTTTCTGGGATGTTTGCTCACTGTTCTCATGATCATTTTGACCCCACGGGATGAGATCTTGCGTGGAGCCCCAGATCGAGAGAGATTATCAATGGTTGGTCTTGTATGTCTTCCATTTTCTTACAATTGCTCCCACAGTTGATTTATTCACACCAACCTGCTTGCCTATTGTAGATTCACTTTTCACAGCCTGGTGCAGGTCTACAATTTTCTTCCAGGCGTCCTTCGATAGCTCTTTGGTCTTGGCCATGGTTGAGTTTGGAGTCTGACTGTTTGAGGACAGGTGTCTTTTCAACAGATAAAAAGCGCAAAATCTTGTTTGTTCGTGAGTGACCCAAAAACCTATTTTTCCACCATGATTTACAATTAAATTCTTTAAAAATCCTACAATGTGATTTCCTGGATTTTTTTCCTCATTTTGTCTCTCGTAGTTGAAGTGTACCTATGATGAAAAATTACAGACCTCTCACATCTTTAAGTAGGAGAACTTGCACAATCAGTGGCTGACTAAAACACTTTTTTTGCCCCACTGTACATATAGAACAGATTCGGCCGGTTTTAGCGTGATCGACTTCAATCGGTCTCATATAACCGATTCTGGTCAACCACACCTGAACAGCACAGTGCTTTTACTAACAGTGCGTTTATTAACTATAATTCATAATTCAGTTCAGGCCTGTAAAGGTTCTGCCACGCGAGGGTTTGTTTGCTGAGGAGAAGAAAAAGCATTATAGGCTTCAGCTGTGTTCTGAGTGCTACTTAGTCAAGCTATATAGGTTCCATAAATACCGCATTACTGGTGAGGCATTATTAAGGACACTAATGAAGGGGCTAGTGATTCATATTGAACACAGCCATGTCTTCGGTATGGAAGCGCTGTTTGGATTACATACAAGGCGACAATTACCTGTGTAGAAACTTCTCCAAAAACGAAGAAACAAATGCAATAACACCTTTTAAAGGCAGCATCACCCTGGTGAATATGTCGAGTTTGACAAAGCAAACAAAGTCAAAGACGTGAAAGCTAGCGAGAGCGCAAAGTCAGGGACAAGCCAGCAGCCCCTTCATATGTATTAGAATATAATATGTATTATATTCTATGTACTCCTACTTTATTAGGTGCAGCATCCAATAAGCACTGATGAAGGATTAGAGTAGTGAGGGAGCTACTTTGGGAAACAACATTAATGTGCTAATGGAACAATGTAACCGAGACAAAGGCAATTCACTTGGAGTTCATTTGCGGAAATATTCGTTAATTACCATAAAATAATAAAGTACAGTTCCATATAGCTTAGCAGCAGATTTTGGTACCACCGGTAACAGACATGTTGAACACTCATTCATACCTTGTCCGGACTCAGCAGAGCCCAGCAGAACTGCCAGGCCTGAGGGGAGACCTGAGCTTGCATGAGCCACTTCTGAGCCAGGTTCTTGTTCTCAATGTTAGGGTCATAGTACAACTGGTGCAGAGCCTTCAAGACACAAACATAAAGAGAAATTCAGAAACAGAAAACAAATACAGCTCATGTTTGGCTGGATTTGTACAAATTTAAATAACAGACAGAACTGAACTTTCGTTTTGCAAATATGTTTTTAATTAACGAGAGGTATTTAGGAACCTGGGAGGAAAACAGCTGGCACAACATGTCAATGTAAAATTTACTCATATCATGCATTTACAACTATCTAGGAGAACTAAGACTCAAAGGGAGCCAACCTCTTTGGACAGCTCAAAAGTCATTGTATAGCTCTGGTACTTACATTTACAGCATTTAGCAGACGCCCTTATCCAGAGCGACTTACAACTGATACAGTCTTACAATCCAAGCAATTGTGGGTTAAGGGTCTTGCTCAAGGACCCAACAGTGGCAGCTTGGCAGAGGTGGGATTTGAACCCTGGACCTTCTGGTCCAGAGTCTAGTACCTTAACCACTAGGCTACCACAGTCCCACATCACTACTACTAGATTCCTCTGTCATTTCAGATAACACCAAGAGCCGAGTGTGTGCTATATTTCAGTATGAGAGGGAAATCAATCTATCAAAGACTGAAACGTGGAGTGCGGAGGTACAGTGATTAAAAAAGCGGCATGGAGGGAAGCCAGAAAGTGAACACTGGGCAGACTGTGAGACAAGAACAGAAGGTGTGAGATTCAGGAGAAGAGAGAGTAGCAAAAGAACAGAGAAAACAGATTACAAAATGAGGAATACCTTGGAGGTAATGGAAGAACTTGGGGGGGATCCAAGGTTGATCCAATACAGTCCAGCTCTAAACTGACTACTACAGAATCAATTAATTATTCTGCGAGTTTCAACAACTATAAAATCATCTGATATGTTACAAAAGTACGGAGGTTTCGATTTTTAATCAGGGTATGAAGTAGCATTTTTGGATTGGTGAATATTAAATATAAAGTTGTGTCGCCGCTAGAGATACTGATTTTAAGGAGCTATAAATTGTACTGTGTATTTTGAATAACAAGTAACTGACATGTTCAGTACTTGGCAACATCATTTACACAAAATGCCCATCACTAAAATTCTTATAACATTAGCAAACAGTAAAAATAAATCAAACATGACTAGGTTCAGTAAAAAATGGTTTTAATGCTATACTTGCAAGGTCAGACAGTTTAAAAAGGTGAGTTGATATGCGTTAAAAACAGGCCGACCAATCAGAGCTCTGTTGTCAGGCAGAACAGCTCATCCTGCTAGTAGCAGAGCACAAAAACAAGGATATTAAAGAAAATATCTGGTGGAATAGAACTGACAGGCTGGAGAATGGTGATAAACCTCACAGTGACTGCATAGAACTGTTTTCTTGTTGAGTCCACTTATCTGTTCATGTCCAAAATGCACAAACTAGAGCTTCCTGCACTAATCTTCACTCGTGTCTTTGCTTTTTTTAAGTTGATGTTGTGAAAAAGACATGGCCAAATCTCCGTGACACACTAAGAGAAGGGACATTAAAGAAAGCAAAAGTGGACAGGGAGAGCTTGGTGTGAAGGTCCCATCGGAATCGGTGTGAAAAGGCCTTAAAGCAGGAAAACAATAATTTGGACATTATTTGTTTGACCAGTGTGGTTATTTGTGTGGTTGCCAGAGCCTTGGTATAGGTTCACCAATATGAATACACAAAATACTCAACAGATATAAAGTGATGGTAAAAGAATCAAAGCAGGGGTGGGTGATATGAGGATTTCACATTGTGGACTCTGGTGAAGGTACTGGACTCTGGACCAGAAGGTCCAGGGTTCAAATCCCACCTCTGCCAAGCTGCCACTGTTGGCTCCTTGAGCAAGACCCTTAACCCACTATTGCTTGGATTGTAAGACTGTACCAATTGTAAGTCGCTCTGGATAAGGGCGTCTGCTAAATGCTGTAAATGTAAACGAAAGCTTCCTCACAGTCTGCCTCAGCAGAGAACCATCATGTTAATAACACATTTTACTACTTGAACTGGAAACTGACATGGCATCCCAAAGTATTTAAACCACCAGACACTACTATGTTTGGTAGTACAGCTCATGTTTCCCTTACAGATGCACAAATAAACCACCGGGCACGTGGTTACCTACCTTTGTTTGGCCAAACTGTAGCACGATTGTTGACACAGAGAATCTTGTGACAATAATTCATAATCAATTATACTGAACTGGTTTGGATCTTACACAGCAAACACAGCACAAACATGTTTGCGAAATACACAAAGACAACACTGGCACGCCTGATGAAACCACAATGAAGCCATTTAACCATCTCAAAGAGTACACCAAGAACTAAACAGCAATGCAACAACTCCGCAGCCACAAACAGCATCCAAAAACAAAGGCATTTGAAAGACATTACTGATATCATGATACTTTACCCAGTGAAACAGGAGAAAACAAGCACAAAATGGACACAACATCCAGAGATAATTAAATAAAAAATGAATAGTGTCTGCTTTATTGGGCATTACTAGGGAATTATTGTCTAGGCCGACTAGGGAACATCTTTTGATGTTTTTATATCACTACTATGATATTGTTTGTGTACACCTAGAACTTGGTGGACAGATGTACGTTTTGAAACAGTTTACATTTTGTTGGGAAGCATGTTTATAAGGGTTCTAGTTCTCGATTTCATTTCTCAAGTCAAGTCAAGTCAGATTTATTTATATAGCGCTTTTTACAATGGAGCATTGTCTCAAAGCAACTTTACAAGTTTAGATTATCTCCTAATAACTACGTCCAATCCCAAATTGAGCGAGCCTAGGGCGACAGTGGCAAGGAAAAACTCCCTAGTTCTAGGAAGAAACCTTGGGAGGACCAAGACTCAAAAAGGGACCCAACCTCCTTGGGCGGGCGTAGATTGATAAATCTAAGAGCGAAACTAAAGTGCCATGGAGTCAAAGTTCGAAATAGAATGTGAAGTATGCACATCGACATTAAGTTGGCCCGGGTATTTGATGATTAAATCTAAGAGCGAAACTCAAAGTCATGGAGTCATGGTCGGAATAAAATGTGAATTATGCACAGTGGAGCTCCATCAGATGTACATCATGTGTGGGGCGGGGCCGGAACTTTTGCCGGAACACAGCTCGGAGAGAAAACAGAAAAAGTAAATGTAATTAGTTATTGATTAAGAGCACAGAGTGTTTATTAACAATCACGATGCCATGTCAATCACTGATGCCAAGTGTAGCATGAGAACCCCGGCAGCATTAGCTATAGCAGCATAAGCTAGAAAGCTAGAAAGAGGAGAACTGGTGAAGGAAACACAGCCAAGAGGGATCCATGAACATTGGCAACCCCCACGAGCGGCAGAAGACAGCAACCCAACGTCTCTTCTGATCACCATAAGACTTTTATGACTATTTGAACCCCCAGCTCTGCCCCTTATTCTAAGGCAAAAGGTTGCCATGAGTCAAGATCACGAGGGAACCCAAGCCTAGTTCAGGCCAGATACCGCCCACCCGAACACTCCCGGCAAGCGGACAAGGCAGGCAGGCCCAGACATTGACTTCAGACTCCGGCCTCAGCAACCAAACCATGCAACCTGGTCTAAATCTAGTCAAAAGCCTGGTAAATAAGTATGTCTTTAGCCTAGACTGTAAAACTTTGGAGGGCATGTCCTGATTCTACTACTACGATATTGTTTTGTGTACACCTAGAACTTGGTGGGACAGATGTACGTTTTGAAACGGTTTACATTTTGTTGGGAAGCATGTTTATAAGGGTTCTAGTTCTCTCCATAATTTGGGGTTCTATTATGGAGCTAAAATTTTATGAGAAAGGTGACTTTTTAGGTCAAAGGATCTAGATGAAGAAGTAATGCACCCCTGCGAACGAAGTAGACGAGTTGGGATTGTAAAAAGCTCAACAGAAGGCCAACAGAACAATGAAAAAACTGCCAGTGCATGTAGGGCTTTACAAGTTAAACTGAAAAATTAACTTCTGTCATTTTAAGCCACAATAATTTATTAGTATGGTGTATGGGGGCCTCCTTTTGCGGCCAATACAGCGTCAATCATCTTGGAAATGGACATATTACAAGTCCTGCACAGTGGTCAGAGGGATTTTTTAAGCCATTCTTCTTGCAGCAGGATAGTGGCCAGGTCCCTACGTGATGATGGTGGAGGAAAACGTTTCCTGACTCGCTTCTCCAAAAACACCCCAAAGTGGCTCAATAATATTTACTACTTACTAATAAACTGGTGACTAGGCAGGCCATGGGAGATCATCAAAAACCATCTGAACTCTGGTATGTCCCCAATAATGTTGCGTGCATTGCAATATTTTGAACAAAACTGTGCTCTTACCCTGCTAATTGAACCTTCACACAACTGCCTCTTACTGGTGCAATGTGCAATTTCCAATAATGAAGATTGGCCACCAGACTGGTCCAATTTAGCCATGAAACCTCCCACACTAAAATGACAGGTGTTTCAGTTTCATTGTCTAACCTCTGTATATACACTGTTCTGCAAGATCGTAGGCCACTATTAAATTAGAAGAGTTCAACCACCAGAAGAAGCAGGACATTTTGATGTATTATTAAAAAGTGAAAAGAAAAATCAGATTTCAAAACAAATTATATAGGCTTAGATTGGCAAATAATAGTCTGACCTCCTATACACTTGAGCAATAGGTAGCCTAACCACTGTATAGCCATATGAAGCCTAACCAAGACGGTGGAGGGTACTGGACTCTGGACCCAGAAGGTCAAGGGTTTCAAATCCTACCTCTGCCAAGCTGCTGCCACTGTTGGCTCCTTGAGCAAGACCCTTAACCCACAATTGCTTGGATTGTAAGACCGTACCGATTGTAAGTCGCTCTGGATAAGGGCGTCTGCGCTAAATGCTGTAAATGTAAATGCAGCAAGCCGACCCTTCTACAGTCCACAGAATGAAACTTGATCAGGAATGGTCTTTTTGGAAGGGTAGCAGCCAAGAAACCACTTTTTGGGAAGGGGAACAGGGTGAAAAAGCTAAGATAAGCTAAAGCTCGCAAAGACTGGAATGAAGATCAGTGGAAAAGAGGACTTTGTAGTGACAAATCCAAGTTTTTTGGGTCTAATCGTCGACAATATATTACATATGGTCATTATACCACTGGTGACACAAGTCTCCACAGTACTGCATGTTCAGCTCAATGTTCAGTTCTTTTTACCACTTGTTTATTTGTCTTTCATATACATGTCTGTAGCATTCCCATATTTTCTAAGATGCCATTACAGAATCCATCAATTATCCTCCCGTCATTCTGCCTCATTCTGCCCCGCACAGCTGTTACTATGACAACCTAAAATTTTATCCCGCTGGTCTCGCATGTCGATCTGTGCCAGTCAGGTATGACTTTGGTGAGCTGGCATCGAGATTAAAGTGAACACACAGTAGCCAGGTTTCTCAGTGGTGTGTGTGAGAGATGAGAAATGCTCATGGATGACTACACCCTGCCCTCGCGTTCTGCTCTGTTTCACAGAGCCGTTAATCATTGCATTTCCCCGTGGAGCACAGTCAAAGGACAGTCCATTAACCAGACTCCTCACACCCATTCCCTCTCAGACCTAACCTTATTTACCCCATGCATTTTGCAATATAATACGGCACTAGCGTATCCACCAAAATAATAAGAATAATAATAACAACAATTTAAAAAAAATCAACATCCTCGGAATAGCTTCAATAGCTATTTCAATTTCACTAACGTCACTAACAGCACAATTACAATTATGCCCATTATAATTCTTTAACACCACAATTACTAGTTACCTGAACAAGTATAGAATTGTAATTATAACCATTGTAGACACAATTGGAGCTCAAATATTCTACCACAATCTGTATTTCTTATTAAAATAGAGTTTGCTAATATCCTTCATAAAGCTGTTTACTGGGGGTGTAACGATACATTGGGACACGATACATCGCGATGCAAGAACGTTGGACAACAGAGTTGGATGAGGCAATCATAGGTCATTCTCACAGACCCACATCTTCCAGTCAGTAAGACTACTAATTTCTTTTGCATGGGGACTAAAGATTATTTTTGTTTAGATCTTTATGAAAGGAACATGCACATTATTTTGAACTGTTATTCTTCAGAAAAGAAAAAAAAAAAAGAATGTTTTCACTCGGGTTATTTAATATATGGAGAAGCTACAACAGAACATTTTATTTGCAATTTTAAACCTCTGTTTCTAGCTATTTATTTTAATTGCAGGGGACTAAAGGTTTTTTGTTTAAAAATGATAAGAAAATGTACAGTTTATATCTCATAAATAAAAAAGGAATGTCTTAGCAAATGATTGTCAACCACGTATTGTGAATCGAATCACGAGCAGTGTGTCGTTACACCCGTTTATTGTTTGAAAACTTTACATACCTTGAACTCGACAAAAATTATACTTTTTCGATATCTTTTGAGACCCTTTAAGTCCTTGAGTGTGGCAGGTACTGAATCAGATGTACTTTGTTTTCGTAGTTAATATCGTAGTTAATTAAACAGAGTATTACTCGATAGTATGTTTAATGTTGACTGTTTTTTATTAACCCAACTATGAGAGACAACACGAGAAAACAAATCCAGGAAATCACATTGAAGAATTTTTAAGGAATTTAATTGTAAATCATGGTGGAAAATAAGTATTTGGTCACCCACAAACAATCAAGATTTCTGTCCTCCACTTGTTACCTGTATTAATGGCACCTGTTTGACCCGTTATCTGTATAAAAGACACCTGTCCACAGCCTCAAACAGTCAGACACCAAACTCAACTATGGCCAAGACCAGTGAGCTGTCGAAGGACACCAGGAAGAAAATGCACCAGGCTGGGAAAAGTGAATCTACAATAGGCAAGCAAGTTGGTGCGAATAAATCAACTGTGGAGCAAAAAAAAAGTAAAAAAAATGGAAGACATACAAGACCACTGATAATCTCCCTCGATGTGGGGCTCCACGCAAGACCTCATCCGAATACAGGAAAGGTTTGACCTCGGTCATTGCCAACAAAGGTTTTATTACAAAGTATTGAGCTGAACTTTTGTTATTGACCAAATACTTATTTTCCACCATAATTTACAAATCAATTCTTTAAAAATCCTACAATGTGATTTCCTGGATTTTTTTTTCTCATTTTGTTTCTCATAGTTGAAGTGTAGCTATGATGAAAATTACAGACCTCTCTCATCTTTCTAAGTAGGAGAACTTGCACAATCAGTGGCTGACTAAATACTTTTTTGCCCCACTGTATGTGAAAATCCATTATAGTGAAGTGCATCCAGTATGATTTCAGACTACCGTGTGCTGCAGCTGATCGGTATTTAATGCACTGATGTGGCCGATAAAGTGCTTTGCACTATATATTTTTTTTGTTCATTTGTTTTTATACCAATCACTCCTATTTATTACAGGTTTTGTTTGTTTGGTTTAGTTAACATCATTTTCAGCATCAATGTCTATAACAGACAAAAGGTTACATTAATACACAAGGTTACTTCAAAATTAGTTATACATACATAGATCAGGCCGATTTAGTGCAATTAATTAACCTAATGCGTGTCTTTGAACTGTGCAAGCAAACGGGAGTAGCGATAGGCCAATTAATGGGGCAGATTAATGCCATTTTGGAATGATCGGCATCAGCCAATATTTGCACTTACGAGACTGATATTGAGGCTGATATTCAAAACTAGTGGGGAAAATGTTGAGAAACTTTGTTCCCTGCATTAGAACTTGCAGCTCATAAACTGGGACAACTGATTAACTAAAACCAAAGAGATGCTGAGAGAATATTCATTTATAAGAAGATCAACTGTTTCCAGCATTACAACCTGCTGCTTTTAACTGGAACTGGGATTAAACACAAAAAGATGGTACTACCATGTGCACTATAACATTGTTTATTTTTTTTTAAGTATTTACACATCCCAAAAAGATTGTGAGATTCTGTTATATGATAATAAATATTATTTTTTATTTCTAAAAAAAGAGTGCAAACAAAGACATCATTTATAGCACTATATATTATATATTTATTAGGTATATCAGTTACAAAACAATATTGTGATATCAACATATCGGCCACCCTGCTCTCTACACATCATTAGCTATTGAAAAACCCATATCGGTCAACCACTTAGTGGGAGCACCCAGAGTACACCCATGCAGACACGGAGAGGTCATGCAAACTCCACAGGTAGAACCCGGGGTTAGGATTCACCTGGGGATGCTTATAGGTTTTTATGTTCCATCTTAAACAGTTCCACACCAAAGGCACATACAGTGGTGCTTGAAAGTTTATGGACCCTTTAGAATTTTCTATATTTCTGCATAAATATGACCTAAAACATCATCAGATTTTCACACAAGTCCTAAAAGTAGATAAAGAGAACCCAGTTAAACAAATGAGACAAATATTATACTTGGTCATTTATTTATTGAGGAAAATTATCCAATATTACATATTAGTGAGTGGCAAAAGTATGTGAACCTCTAGGATTAGCAGCTAACTTAAAGGTGAAATTAGAGTCAGGCGTTTTCAATCACTGGGATGACAATCAGGTGTGAGTGGGCACCCTGTTTTA
>JAJAGP010005357.1:0-34660 GCA_025084515.1 Ancistrus triradiatus
CCCCAGTCAACATCGTGGAATCCTTCAGGTTTCTGGGCACCATCATCACACAGGACCTCAAGTGGGAGCAGAATATCAGCTGCCTGACCAAGAAGGCACATCAGAGGATGTACTTCCTGCGGCAGCTGAAGAAATTCAATCTGCCAAAGGCGTTGATGGTACACTTTTACACTGCCATCATCGAGTCCATTCTGACATCCTCCATCACAATCTGGTATTCTGCTGCCACTGTCAAGGGCAAGGACAAAATTCAGCGCATCATTCGCTTAGCAGAGAAGGTGATTGGCTGCAACCTGCCATCTCTCCAGGACCTACATTACTCCCGGACACTGAGACGGGCAGGAAAAATCATGGCTGATCCCTCTCATCCTGGACATAATCTATTCAGCCTGCTTCCTTCAGGCAGGAGGCTAAGGTCTACTCTGACCAGAACAGCAAGACATAAAAACAGTTTCTTCCCAACTGCAGTCGGCCTCATCAACAACGCCTGGATTTCCCACTGTCAGCCTCAATTTTAATTTTAGTAACCTATTTGCACATATGCATAATAGCGTACCACTCCATATGGTATGCTATAATAATGCATAATCTCAAACTGTGAATGCCTCCACCTTATTTACATTAGGCGTGTCCTAATGGACATATTTAATATAACTTAATTTAGTATAATTTGTCATTTCTTCTATCTCATTCCTTTTTTGTCATGCACCAATACACCTAAACAAATTCCTTGTTTGTGAAAACTTACTTGGCAATAAACCTTATTCTGATTCTGATTAAGATGCAGTGATAGCTGGATAATGAAGTCCTGCTTAGCTTGTCATTCCTTGTAAATACTGTTCACTCTTCTTCTTCTTTCCTGGCACCTGTCCCGCTGGGAGGATAAACACTTGTAAAAACCTGTTATTGCCTATTTAGGCAATCCTGATAAAACATTTATATAAATACTTTTTTGTTTATATTAAAAGTCTTGAACTTCATATCCAAGCCTCCTCTGTTACCTACTGTTTTTCCCGTGTTTCCATTATTTCTTAGTTCTGGTATACCTTGGGGTAGGTTATCCATTAGGTGGCGTTAATGAGTCTTTTTAGTAGTCAACCAGTAAGGAGAATGGGTGGGCCAAAGAGCAGCAGAGCCTGGAACTTTCCATTAAGTTAATTAGTCTGTCTGTTGGAGAGAGTTTGAGCTCGTAGTTAGAGTGGTGTAGTATATTAAGACACATGGGATAAAGCACGTATAGGGTTCATAAAGAGGAGGTTCTGTGAGTTGAATTTCCTACCAAACTCATATGTTTGTGTTCTCATAAATAGTAGTGTGTTGGCACAAGTGTGCTACCACATCTGTCGTGAGTTTATTTCGACAGCATGCAGTGACTCTTATGGACTGAAATGGCAGAATCCAGCTAATTCTGTATACCCTGTGTGAAAAGATGTTACTCATTACTAGACAGATATTGAGGATGGACAGTGAACTCTAGCTCCTAAGCACCATGCACTCTCCACACTGAGCCACATGTTGCTCTGCTCATCTTGATAGTCAACTCATGCCGTGCATTTGTTTCTTCACTTAGAGTGATTTCCATGAGGAATACAGCCAGCTTTCTACAGCACCAGCAAACTCAGGAAGTTGTGGGATGTGTGAGTATTTATCCTTGTCCAGATTTTTCAGATCTACTGCAACATAAGTCCATGCACACATCAGAATCAAGTGAGTACCCATTCACCAGAGTCAGAGGCTTTGGACTGTATGGAAAATCTTTGTCGTTCACAATCAAGGTTGGGGTGAGGTTCACCACTTTGTGAACAACTGCGTGAGCAAATAGTCCACCAGTTTAAGATGCACGTTTCTCAACGTACAATTGCAGGGAATTTAGGGATTTCAACATCTACAGTCCATAATATCAAAAGATTCAGAGAATCTGGTCAAACCTCTGCAAGTAAGCAGCAAGGCTGCCCTTGCTTATTTCAGCAAGACGATGCCAAGCCACATTCTGCACGTGTTCCAACAGCGTGGCTTCATAGTAAGAGAGAGCGGGTACTAGACTGGCCTGCCTGCAGTCCAGACCTGTCTCCCATTGAGAATGTGTGGTGCATTATGAAGCACAATACAACAATGGAGACCTCGGACTGTTGAGCAGCTGAAGTTATACATCACGCAAGAATGGGAAAGAATTCCACCTACAAAGCTTCAACAAGTACTGTCCTCAGTACAATTCTTGTCCTTATTGAGTGTTGTTAAAAGGAAAGGTCATGTAACACAATGGGAAACATGCTCCTGTCCCAGCTGTTTTGGAACGTGTTACAGGCATCACATTCAAAATGAGTGAACATTTGCAAAAATCAATAAAGTTTATCAATTTGAACATAAAATATCTTGTATTTGTAGTGTATTCAGTTGAACATGGATTGAGAAGGATTTGTAAATCATCGTAAATCATCGTGTTTTTATTTGTTTTAGCCAAACGTCCCAACCTCATTGGAATTGGGCTTGTATTCTACTCATGTGCTCCAATGACACTACTAATTATATAGTGCTTGAAAAGTCCTGGATATTGTTATCCCTCTTACTTCTTCTTCTTATTATTGGTGGTTCTTCTTCTTCTTTCACACATTTCTGTGATTAATGCAGCTCGAACCGCTTAACGTACAGACACGAATCAAACACTCAGGGTGACTCAGTGCCCAGTTATTACATCTACTATATAAACATGTAAAAGTATTAGGACACGCCCCCATACGGTGAAAAGTATTAGGACACCCCCCCCCCCCCCAATCGCAACCAAAAGTATTGGGACACTGTCTAACAACCACCTAGCAACACATACTGTAGCCACCAACTGGGAAATCAGAGCAACTGCCTAGCAACCACCTAGCAACACCGTAGAAACCACATGGGACACCATAGCAACTGCCTAGCAACACCATAGCAACTACTTGGACACTTGGGGATTTATTCTCATAGCGCTTTCTGCAATGGATCACTGTCTCAAAGCAACTTTTCAATTTTAGATTATCTCCTAATATCTACGGCCAATGGGAAATTGAGCAAGCCTAGGGCGACAGTAACAAGGAAAAATTCCCTAAGCGTTATGAGGTAGAAACCTTGGGAAGACCAAGACTCAAAAAGTGACCCAACCTCCTTGGGCGGCATAGATAATAAAAGTAAGAATAAAACTAATTTATCTAAACAAATAAATACTGCCTGCGCTTTAAGCGATCGTTTCAGCGCGATCGCTTCCTGTTACTCACTCTGTGGCACCGCGCATCGTATTGCGTCTGTGTACCTTCTCTGAGTGAAATATCACTATTTCTGTGTGAGACTGGAGACGTGCTTAGGCGCGCCACGCCCCTCTCCATTCAACGCCTTTTAAAAAAAGGTGCTTTCTTTTCGTGCCTCCTTGCTGATGTGCACGCCCCGCCCCTCCGCACGTTCACAGGACGCTGAGCGCTTATTAATTGCTGCAGAGCCGGCCCGTATACGGGCCCGCTAGGGGCGCTTCTGCAAATTCTGCAGTAAATAGTTTTAATAACTTAAAACATTCTTAATACACAGTCCAAAACACAAACTCAAAAGATTTAATACTATCATGACTACCTGCATACCGATTTTCAACCTTCTACATGCAGCCATTCGCCCGAAATCACGTACCAAACACAGCTGTCCGCCATGTTCTTTGCGCAAAACATCCAACTATTTTGCCTATTAAAATATACTTAGGATGTAAAATAACATTTTATTTTATCATAGAAAATTAACTTACCGTCTAAACAAGTCCATGATACCGTTACATTGCCGATAAAACGTCAGTAAAGCACTTTTATGCATGGTTATGTGGTTGCGTAAAATCCATTCGTTCCAACGCAAGCTCTTCTTTGGACCTTTTTCATTACCCAAAACAAAGTTTCCCTTTTCCAAGGGTGCATAAGATATCGCCTATGGGTGGGCTCTGCAAGTACTAAGTTCATTAGTTATTCAAGAGCTCGTAAACTGTATTGGTGCAGCGGTTTTCTACACCTCCCCAATTCACACCAGCTGGCCTATGGCTAGACATATATGCAAATCCCTGGGTCTGTGTGAGCGCTGAGTGACAGAGCTGTGTTCCAATGGAAAGCTAAGAGTCTACGGTTCCTATAGAGACCAACCGTGACACGATCTCACACACAGACCGCAGGGAGGAGGGGCTGGAATCTCCATTCTCTGCCTGGCAGAACAATGCAGGCCTCAATTCTGGTGGATTTATTCCAATAAAAAGCAAAATAACACTGAATTGTGACTAATATTTGTTTGTTCTATTATAGAAGACATAAAAAAACTTGCAACCACTTGATTTATAGTGACAGGCTTCTTTTTATTTGTATTTTTAGAGGTTGTGGCAAATTTGACGAATGATGACCCTTGATAAAAAACCTGTGTAACTCTTGAACACTTTGTTGTATCTGTTCCAAATTTTGGATTTAGCTTCACAAGTCCCTGCTGAAACAGAAAATGTACAGCATGGAAAATGTTCAATCACCAGCATCCACACACAAATTATAATCTCAAAAACATTAAAGGCGTTTTTTGATTTTCGACATTTTTTTTTGCATTTAATCTTCCCAAATGTAACCTAAATGATGAAAATAGAGGACTGGAGGTGAATAAATATGTTGACCCAAGTGTTTACTTCAATTTGAGCCCTGAATGATCATTGTGCTATATGTAAAACCTAAAATAACCAGTGTTTAAATGTGATAGTGTTCGTTCAATTACAGAGGCATAGGGTTAACGGGCTCGTGAGAGCTGAAAGTCATGGCAACAATTTTATGATCATTTAGTATTACAACCCCAATTCCAGTGAAGTTGGGACGTTGTGTAAAACATAAATTAAAACAGAATACAATGATTTGCAAATCCTTTTCAATCTATATTCAATTGAATACACTACAAAAACAAGAGATTTAATGTTCAAATGGATAAACTTTATTGATTTTTGCAAATATTCACTCATTTTGAATGTGATGTCTGCAACATGTTCCAAAACAGTTGGGATAGGAGCATGTTTACCACTGTGTTACATCACCTTTCCTTTTAACAACACTCAATAAGTGTTTGGGAACTGAGGAACTAATTGTTGAAGCTTTGTAGGTATAATTCTTTCCCATTCTTACGTGATGTACAACTTCAGTTGCTCAACTGTCCGGGGTCACCGTTGTCGTATTTTGTGCTTCATAATGCACCACACATTTTCAGTGGGAGACAGGTCTGGACTGCAGGCAGGCCAATCTAGTACCACACTCTTTTACTACAAAGCCAAGCTGTTGGAACAAATGCAGAATGTGGCTTGGCATTGTCTTGCTGAAATAAGCAAGGACGGCCCTGAAAAAGACGCTGCTTGGATGGCAGCATATGTTGCTCCAAAACCTGTATGTACCTTTCAGCATTAATGGTGACTTCACAGATGTGCAAGTTAGCCATTCCATGGGCACTAACACACCCCCATACCATCAGAGATGCTGGTTTTTGAACTTAGCACTGATAACAATCCGGACAGTCCTTTCCCTCTTTGGCCTGGTGGACACGATGTCCATGATTTCCATATTACCACATGGGCTCAGCAGCACTTCAGAAACCATTGTCAGTGAACACAGTTCGTCACTCCATCTACAAGTGCAAGTTAAAACTCTACCATGCAAAGCGAAAGCCATACATCAACAACACCCAGAAATGCCACCGGCTTCTCTGGGCCTGAACTCATCTGAGATGGACTGAGGCAAAGTGGAAAAGTGTCCTGTGGTCTGATGAGTCCACATTTCAAACTGTTTTTGGCATTCAGTGTTGGTTTTTAGCCTTGCTGCTTACTTGGAGGTTTCTCCAGATTCTCTGAATCTTCTGATGATATTGTGGACTGTAGATGATGAAATCCCTAAATTCCCTGCAACTGTACGTTGAGAAACGTGCATCTTAAAATGTTGGACTTTTTGCTCGTGCCGTTGTTGACAAAGTGTTGAACCTCGCCCCATCCTTGATTGTGAACGACCGAGCCTTTCAGGGATGCTCCCTTTATACCCAATCATTACATTCACCTGTTTCCAATTAACCTGTTCACCTGTGGAATGTTCCAAGCAGGTGTTTTTTTGGGCAGTCCTCAACTTTCCCAGTCTTTTGTTGCCCTTGTCCCAACTTTTTTGGAACATGTTGTAGACATCAAATTCAAAATGAGTGAAAATTCGCAAAAAAAAAAAAGTTAATCCGTTTGAACATTAAATGTATTGTCTTTGTAGTGTCTTCAGTTGAATATGGGTTGAAAAGGATTTGCAAATCATCGTATTTTGTTTTTATTCATGTTTTACACAACGTTCCAACTTCATGGGAATTGGGGTTGTACATGACAATGCCCATGACAGTGGCATGCGACAGTATGAAAAACGCCCCCTAGAGGTTCATGACAGTTATCGCAGTGGCTTGGCTTACATGATACTGACATGTAGCGTAATAGCTGTATCACAGTCATTCAAGGGTCTGGCTACCCCCCTTTTCTACCCTCTTCCACAAGTCAAAAACTTTGTGACACTTTGGAATGCAAATGCCAACTATCTGGACAGAGTCTACAATTGAGTAATGGCCACAATGGCCACAGCAACGATAGCTTTTTTTTTTACAAACCAACAAAAATATGAAGTCTGGCTTAACGGCCATATAACCTTATGCATCTCACAATAATAAACTAAGTCAATGTGTTAGTTTTAAAAGGAGTTTCTAACATTCCAGACCACAAGACTTCCCCAATTCTCTCTCACTGTTGCCGAAATAACGACCTTCCCCCAGCTTATCACACAGGAAGGACTTATGAGGACACCCCTGGATTTATGACACAAGGAACTATTGCCTTCCTTTTTAAAAGACATACTTTGTAATAATAGTATTAAACTTTTGTTGGGAACAGATTATCTTTGCCTGGATCACTCAATTAGAGAACACATGAGAACTGCTTCATAATGAGTCGAAATACACCCATACATAACTATCTATCTCATGCAAAGTTTGATTGGGGTATTCTTCCTACATTTATATATAATCATATATAAATATGCATGTCACTGATTCCTTATGTATTCTCATATCTATTTGGTTAGTGTTTTAGTATAATGACCATTCTATACGTAATATGGTCCAGATGTAATAAAATAATAGCTGTTATATCTATGTGTATCGATCGCTCGTGTTTAATACGTGTTCACACTTATAAAAGGACAGAAATGTAAGTTGTTATTCGGAATGTACTGTATCCTACATCTTGTATTGATAGTATTATTATTTGTTTAAGGAATAGCAAATGTATGTGCTGTAGTTAGAATGACTTAACGATGTCCTAGGTTATCAATTCAAGGTGCCTTTGATCATCTGAACCTTACAACGAAATTCTGCAACTAAACTTGTAACTTTGAGGATTGTTGGTTATTATGTGATAATTTTACTCACCCTAGATATGTAGGAATTTATTAATCCAAGTTATAACGTCTGTAGCCCATATAGTGAAATTAGCAGACATATCCACGAGAGGAGGGATTTAATGACGAATCTGCTTCTCACTGGCTATGTCTAGGGCAAACCCCTTTTGCCCCGCCTCTGATCGCTTGCGTCCGGAACATACAAAAATGAGCATGGACTAACAGCGAGGAGTCTTTTGTTCTTGAGTCTTTTTGTCTTTCTAAGTAGTCTTTTCTTTGTCTTTCTAAGTTGCAGCTTTTTGTCAGTCTTTAGTTGTTCGTCTTTGTTAAAGTTTTTCGTCCTTAAGTTCTTTCAAGTTTTTGCGCTTTATTTTTAAGGTTTTCTGTGTCCAGCAGTCTTAGTAGTTCGGTATAGCTGAATTAGAAATTAAGCCGACGAAAGTAGACCAGCCAGCCAAGATCTCCTTCATGCTCGTATATCCTAGTTTTTCAAGTCTTTTGAAGCTAATGGTGCTAGAACGCATCAACTCCACCTTTATCTGTGGCCAGGATAAAATCTGAGTTGTACGCACGCAAACGTCGAGGAACCGTGAACGCCCACAGCTTAAACTGGGAAGTGAGCCTCAACTGAAGTCACCGCCAAAACGTGGTTACACGAAGGCCATCTGCAAGAAACCCCAGAGCCAAGCCGCTAAGAGGCCTTTCCGAGCAGTGGTGTGCATCGGAAGACGGTCGTCAACACTCCCCAAAATCGTGCCTTTTTGGACGGGCCGGGCCAGGGTTGAATGCCCCGAACCACTCGAGTGATCTTCCAGGCGAGTACCGTTTATGGCTTTTCTGGGTCCCTGATTCTCGAACCTTGCGTTTGATCTTAAACCACGCTTCAACGTAGACTCATCCACGTCTAAGTAGCTTCGGCCAAACTATTCATGTTCAACGTAATTTGTGTTACTAGTAACTCACTGCGTCGTAACAAACTAGTTCATATCATTGCCTTTGGGTAATTACTGTGCGATTGATAACACTATGTAACACAAGTTTTGTTCCCAGCTTTTTAATGTTATATTCCAATTGCTTATGTCTAAAACAAATAAAAAATTGCTTACATTCATCATAAACTTCGCTTTTGTGACCACGGCAACGAAAATTATGAATTTTATTATGAAAATTATGAATTTTTTGCAATATATTTAAGGATATAGAATGTCACCCAACTTGCAATATATTTTGAATCCCAACTGCAATATATTTAATGATATTGTATGTGATCCCACTTGCAATATTGCTTAAATCCCAAGTGCTATATATTTAATTCAGGTAGTCGAATGTCATCCCATTTGCAATAAAATCTGAGGAAACGTCCCATTTGAACAGAGCACAGATCGGTGCTGATGCGCGGCAGCGTTTGAACACTCTGAGGCGATTAAACTGAGGATGCGTACCTTTTGAAAAAGGCAGAGATCGGCGCTGAAGCGCGGCAGGGTTTACACACTGTGAGGCGATTAAACTGAGGAAGCGTCCCTTTTGAACAGCTCGGCGCTGAAGCGCGGCAGCGTTTGTACACCTAGGCGATTAAACGGAAGAAGCCTCCCTTTCGAACAGGATAGAGATCGGCGCTGAAGCGCGGCTGCGTTTAAACACACTAAGGTGATTAAACTGAGGAAGCGTCCCTTTCGAACAGGGCAGAGATCGCGCTGAAGCGCGGCAGCGTTTGAACAGTCTGAGGCGATTAAACTGAGGAAGCGTCCCGTTTGAACAAAGCGGAAATCGGCGCTGAAGCTCGGCAGCGTTTGAACAGTCTGAGGCGATTAAATTGAAAAAGCGTTCCTTTCGAACAGGGCACAGATCGGTGCTGATGCGCGGCAGCGTTTGAACACTCTGAGGCGATTAAACTGAGGATGCGTACCTTTTGAACAGGGCAGAGATGGCATTCGATTACCTTAATTAAATATTTTGGAAGTAGGATTCTAAATATATCGCAAGTGGGATGGCATTCGATTACCTTAATTATATATATTGGAAGTGGGATTTGAAATATTTTGCAAGTGGGATGGGATTTGATAACTTTAATTAAATATATTGGAAGTGGGATTCAAAATAAATTGCAAGTTGAATGACATTCTATATCATTAAAAATATTGCAATTAGGATTCAAAATACATTGCAAGTGGGGATGGCATTCGATTACCTTAATTAAATATATTGGAAGTGGGATTCAAAATAATTGCAAGTTGATTGACATTCTATATCATTCAAAATATTGCAATTAGGATTCAAAATATATTGCAAGTGGGATGGCATTCGATTACCTTAATTAAATATATTGGAAGTGGGATTCAAATATATTTTGCAAGTGGGATGGCATTCGATTACGTTAATTAAATATATTGGAAGTGGGAAGCAAAATAAATTGCAAGTTGGATGACATTCTATATCATTAAATATATTCAAGTGGGATTCAAAATATATTGCAAATGGGGATGGCATTCGATTACCTTAAATAAAATATATCGGGATTGACGGATTCAAAATATATTGCAAGAGGGATGGCATTCGATTACCTTAATTAAATATATTGGAAGTCTGATTCAAAATAAATTTGCATTGTGGGGATGACATTCTATATCATTAAATATATTGCAAGTGGGATTTCAAAAATATATTGCAAATTAGATGACATTCCATCACCTTGATTAAATATATTGCAATTGGGATTTAAGATATATTGCTAGTGGGATAGAATTCTATATCATTAAGTTTATTTGCAAGTGGGATTCAAAATATATTGCAAGTGGGATGACATTCTATATCATTAAATATATTGGAATTGGAATTCAAAATATATTGCATGTGGGGATGACATTAATCATCCAAAACCTGCATATCTTTCATCCATTCATTATATTGGAAATGGGATGACATTCATTCACAAGGTTCTAGACCCTTGTGAGAATTTGTAAGCCCCTTCAGTATTTCTGAGAAAGGCATACGCCGATAAAAAACAGTTCGGAATGCCCGAACGGTTCCAAATTTGAGTATGTTTATCTAGAGCCTATGCCGACAATGTGCCCGACCGTTCGGACTCGTCAGACCTTTCTAGACCCCATTTGGACACGTCCCAATTGCAATATATTTCCATTCAAATTCTATACGCTTGGTATAACACTGCTTGGAAAGATGCGATTGACTCAAAACTCAAGTATGTGGGGCCGTTGACACCTCTAAAAGCAGTGTGAACAATCTGGAACTTCTAGGTTCACGCAATCATTTTTCAACGCCTTTTTTGTGTATCTCTTGAACTGACTTTGAACCATTTCTACTGCTTCCAGAACTTGTAGGACAAGGGAACTCTTTTGCGTTACAATCTAGGCGTCGTCCCGAGTGCAACGATACCAAAACTGTCCACCCAAGTGCCCAATAAACATATAAATTTAGTAGCTAAACATTTTAAGAACGGCGCGAGTTAGCTCAAGTTGCTGGTATCACACAGCATCTACTCATCGAGATGAATCCAATGACATGTGTATCATGCGTGTAGACCACCGGGAAGTATGTAAAACGAGTGTAGATAGCAATTGGTTGCTAACGTGTGACTGATTGGCTCGGCAGGAGTGAAAGGACAAACACAGAAACTGGGACTCAATTGAATTATAATCTAGGAGTCCTCCTGAATTTGTGGATATGAAAATTGTCCACCAACATGCCCAAGAAACATGTTAATTTAGTCAATAATCAAATCGAAAACGGCGCGATTTTCCGCCATGTTTACAATCATACAATCATCTTGTTTTCTGATTTTAATACTGTGATATATGTATGTTTGCCATCATTTCCTGATTTTATTACTGTGATACATATGTTATTACATCAGATAGGCTGTTGGTATTGCCTTGTTTGTAGTTAATAAACTTGTTATAACCTTTTGAATGTACCGCTTTGTGTGAGAGAGTTTCATTCATACAAAGGTCAAGAAAAACAACTTTGAATTCATTATTTAGACCTAGACTGATCAATTTCGTTTTTCCCTTTCAACTGGTTTTCCGGATCTACCAGCCCAGAAACGATCCAGTAGTGCCCCATTTATTCATTAAAATTTAATCAATTTAAAGTGTAGTCTTAGGTTTGTTACAGACATGTGATAGTGGGTAACTGCCCCTATGCGTTCTGTGACAATCAAGTGACAGTTATTTGGCAAGTTTTTCATGGCTCGTATGCAGTACGCTTTTAATACAAATAACTTAAACCTCTTAACATACAGTGGTGCTTGAAAGTTTGTGAACCCTTTAGAATTTTCTATATTTCTGCATAAATATGACCTAAAACATCATCAGATTTTCACACAAGTCATGAAAGTAGATAAACAGAACCCAGTTAAACAAATTAAACAAAAATATTACACTTGGTCATTTATTTATTGAAGAAAATGGTCCACTATTACATATTTGTGTGTGGCAAAAGTATGTGACCCTTTGCTTTCAGTATCTGGTGTGACTCCCCCTGTGCAGCAATAACTGCAGCTAAACATTTCCTGTAACTGTTGATCAGTCCTGCACATTGGCTTGGAGAAATTTTAGCCCATTTCTCCATACAGAACAGCTTCAACTCTGGGGTGTTGGTGGGTTTCCTCACATTAACTGCTTGCTTCAAGTCCTTCCACAACATTTCCATTAGATTAAGGTCTTGACTTTGGCTTGGCCACTCCAAAACATAAATTTTATTCTTCTTTAATCATTCTTTGGTAGAACGGCTTGTGTGCTTAGGGTCGCTGTCTTGCTGCATGACCCACCTTCTCTTGAGATTCAGTTCATGGACAGATGTCCTGACATTTTCCTTTGGAATTCTCTGATATCATTTAGAATTCATTGTTCAATCAATGATGTCAAGCCGTCCTGCCCAGATGCAGCAAAGCAGGCCCAAACCATGATACTACCACCACCATGTTTCACAGATGGGATAAGGTTCTTATGCTGGAATGCAGTGTTTTCCTTTCTCCAAACATAACGCTTATCCTTTAAACCAAAAAGGTCTATTCTGGTCTCATCCATCCAAAAAACATTCTTCCAATAGTCTTCTGGCTCGTCCACATGATCTTTAGCAAACTGCAGACGAGCAGCAATGTTCTTTTTGCAGAGCAGTGGCTTTCTCCTTGCAACCCTGCCATGCACACCATTGTTGTTCAGTGTTCTTCTGATGGTGGACCCATGAACATTAACATTAGCCAATGTCAGAGAGGCCTTCAGTTGCTTTGAAGTTATCCTTGTCACTGGTCCTAGCGGCTGTCGACGCTGGAGGTTGTCTTTGGCCTTCTTTTGCCGGTAGGATCTCTGGCAGCTGCTGTGATTGAGCGTCAGTCAGTAAACAGCGCAATCACAGCAAATGATCCTCAGCTGCTACCTTTGGCTATTTAAGAGCCTGGCCACCGGTAGTAGCTGTCAGATCATTTCTCTGACACCAACATGCTACTCATGCCCGATCGCCGGTGCTTTGTTTAAACGATCACTGCTTTATTGCGTGTTTCGGAGACCTTGCCCGTCTCCATTGCTCTTTATAGAGCCCCCATGCTTTCCCTTCGTTTTTTACTTTCATTTTTATTTCTTTGTTTAGAGATAACGGGATAATCTGGGCTCGTACAAGAGCTTTTCAAAGGTTTGGTTTATGTCCTTTTCGTTCCCCTCTCTACCTACTTCCTCCTTCCCGTTTCCTCAGCGCTATGCGCCGAGCTGCAGCTGCGATCAGACTCGGCCCTCCTCTGCCTTACTTCAGAGCTGCCGGCTGGCAGGGGTTCCCCTCTGCAGACGTCACGCAGGGGATTCCCTCACCCATGCCATTCCTCAATATCCCTCGTTTAAAGTGCGGTTTGAGCTCACACACACGGAGTCTCATTTTCTTCTTTGTTATTTATTTATTTGTATTTATTTAATTATTTTTTTATTTATATTGTTCATTTCAGTTCAGTATTACCATCTGGAGCTAACTGCATTTGGGTCCCAAATCTTTATTTTTTAGTTTTGACGGTTCGCCATCCTTTTTATACGGCGAACCGTAACGACCCTGGGGTCCTCTGTGACCTCACCAGCCATTACACGTCTTGCTCCTGGAGTGATCTTTGCTGGTCGACCACTCCTGGGGAGGCTAACAATGGTCTTTAATTTCCTCCATTTGTACACTCCATCTGTCTGACTGTGGATTGGTGGAGTCCAAACTTTTTAGAGATGGTTTTGTAACTTTTTCCAGCCTGAAGAGCATCAACAACTCTTTTTCTGGGGTCCTCAGCAATCTTCTTTGTTCATGCCATGATACACTTCCACAAACATGTGTTGTGAAGAGCAGACTTTGATAGATCCCTGTTTTTTAAATAAAACAGGGTGCCCACTCACACCTGATTGGCATCCCATTGATTAAAAACACCTGACTCTAATTTTACCTTAAAATTAACTGCTAATCCTAGAGGTTCACATACTTTTGCCACTCACTAATATGTAATATTGGATCATTTCCCTCAAGAAATAAATGAACAAGTATAATATTTTTCTCTTTATCTACTTTTAGGATTTGTGTGAAAATCTGATGATGTTTTAGGTCATATTTATGAACGGGAAGGCGAGATGAACGCAGGTTACAAAAAAAGGGGTTTTATTGGTGGCACAAACAGCAAATTGAAACACAGCAAAACAACAGGCGAGGACTAAAAACGGATGCACAACGTAAAAGGGCCGAAGCCGGAAAACATGCATGGAAAAAACACGAAAATGGGTATGAAACAAAAACAACGCTGAAAGCGCAAAACGGGTGGAAAATAAACAAACACGGAAGTAAACTTAAAACGGGCTATACCTGAACGGAGAGGGGGTAGTGAAGGAACACGGGACGTGCAGCGGAGCGCGTAGGGACGCGATGTGCAGCGGGGTGTGTAGGGATGCGAAGTACAGCGGGGCGCGTAGGGACGCGATGGGCATGGAGCACCAATAATCCGCGATTAGAGTCTCTGCCGAACGCACCTTTATAGGAAGCCCCACAGCTGAACGCGATCATCAGAGTGATCGCAGTGGGGCTTCCTGATTGGTCCATGCGACGGCGGGGGCAGTGCGCGCCGCCGTGGAGCGTGACAGAGCCCACCCCCAAGGAGTCCGAGACGGAGCCAGGACTCCAAAAAGGGGCCCCCGGGTGCAGGTCCGTCTCAGGGGGCCGCCTTGCTGGGCGGACTCTAGGAAGGGACTGCCAGCAGTCGGGCGGCTGGCGCGTGGAGGCGCCGACGAGATGCTGGCGAGCAAGGAAGTCAACGAGATGCTGGCGAGCGAGGAAGCCGACTGGAGGCTGGCGAGCGAGGAAGCCGACTGGAGGCTGGCGAGCGAGGAAGCCGACTGGAGGCTGGCGAGCGAGGAAGCCGACTGGAGGCTGGCGAGCGAGGAATCCGACTGGAGGCTGGCAAGCAAGGAAGCCAACTGGAGGCTGGCGAACGAGGAAGCCGACTGGAGGCTGGCGAGCAGGGTCAACGACGGGAGGCTGGCGAGCAGGCTCGACGACGGGAGGCTGGCGAGCGGGGTCGATGATGGGAGGCTGGCGAGCGGGAGGAGACGTTCTCTGGAAGGGTCTCTCTGAAAGAGATGTTCTCTGGAAGGGTGTCTCTGGAAGAGACGTTCTCTGGAAGGGTCTCTCTGGAAGAGACGTTCTCTGGAAGGGTCTCTCTGGAAGAGACGTTCTCTGGAGGACGGGTGACCTCTGGTATAGCCTCTGAAGGACGGGCGGCCTCTGGCAAAGCCTCAGAAGGGAGCACGGCCTCTGGAAAGGCCTCTGACGAGTGCACGGCCTCTGGAAAGGCCCCTGATGAGTGCACGGCCTCTGGAAAGGCCTCTGACGAGTCCACAGCCTCTGGAAAGGCCTCTGACGAGTGCACGGTCTCTGGAAAGGCCTCTGTCGAGTGCACGGCCTCTGGAAAGGCCTCTGACGAGTGCATGGCCTCTGGAAAGGCCTCTGACGAGTGCACAGGCCTCTGGAAAGGCCTCTGACGAGTGCACGGCCTCTGGAAAGGCCTCTGGAACTGCTGACGCCTTGGATGCAGCCACTGGAACTGCTGACGCCTTGGATGCAGCCACTGGAACTGCTGATGCCCTGGATGCAGCCACTGGAACTGCTGACGCCCTGGGTGCAGTCACTGGAACTGCTGACGCCCTGGAGGCAGCCACTGGTACTGCTGACGCCCTGGAGGCAGCCACTGGACCTGCTGTTCTCGGCAGTACCACAGTAACCTTCACTCTCGGTGCTGGCACTGGTACTGTTGCTCTTGGAGGAGACAAAGTTCCTGGAACAGACAGCCTCAGAGCAAGTACCAGCACAGATGGTCGAGACGCGGGAATAGGCGCGATTGTCCGTGGTGCAGGGGTAGGCGCGAGTGGGAGTGAAGGAACTGTCCGTTTTGTGAAAGTCCGTGGTGCAGGGATCGGGACCGACGATCGCGGTGCTGAAACCGGTCTAGAGTGAGGCGCAGGGGTCGGCGGCAACGACCAGTATGCACGACCCCCAAGCGTGGAGCTTTCAGGCTCAGACGCGGGGTCAGGAGGCGCAGTGAACTCCTGTACGGGGCCAGGCGGCGCTAGCTGTGCAACCGTGGAGACGGATGGCTCTAACACGGGACTAACATGCACAGCGGGCCCAGGTGCAGGTCTAGGGGCGCCATAGGCTCAACTACAGACTCGGAGTGGTCCGGATCGCAACTATCGACGACAAGGAGGTCGGACACGCAACTTGTGTGGTCAGAATCGCGACTCGGGATGACTAGAGGTTCGGATGCGAGACTAGAGTGGCTCGAAACCTGATTACCGACACCTAGAGGTTCGAATACGAAAATAGGGCGGTCAGAAAACGGATTATCGACAACGAGAGGTTCAGACACGAAACGTTTGTGATCAGAGACACGACTATCGATGACTAGGGGTTCGGATATGGAACTGATACGGGCAGGAACACGACTACCGACCTCTAGAGGTCCGGATACGAAACCAGGGCGGTTAGAAACTGGATTACCGGACATCACAAGCGGTCGCTGACGCCTGACCAAAGCGGTCCGGCTGGTGGCAAGCTGGGGGTCCAGCACTTGACCAACCAGAGCTGAGCAGGCAGGGCAAACGGGTTCACAAACACTGGAACCTGCAGCCTTGGTGTCCGAGAAGCCCCGTGGGGAGCCAAAACAGATCCAGCATTTCCAAAAGCTGCCCCACGGTTCCAGCTTGGAGCATCGGCCATAGCTGAGTAGCCCAAACAAGGGCTTCACCAGTCAGGTGAAGAACCACAAACAAAACCCTGGCTTACTTGGTTTCCATGGGAACCAAACAGAAATAGCGAATTAAATTTTCGATGAAAGGCCGACATTGGGCTGGATCGCCACTGAAACGGCCAAGGAGAAATGAAAAATCGAGGTAACCTGCTGTCTCCATATCGGCGAATTATTCTGTAACAGGGGAGGCGAATGGGAAGGCGAGACGAATACAGGTTACAAAACAAAGGCTTTTATTGGTGGCACAAACAGGGAAACACAGCAAAACAACAGGCGAGGACCAAAAACGAGTGCACAACGTAAAAGGGCCGAAGCCGGAAAACAGGCATGGAAAAAACACGAAAACGGATATGAAACAAAAACAACGCTGAAAGCGCAAAATGGGTGGAAAATAAACAAACACGGAAGTAAACATAAAACGGGCTATACCTGAACGGAGAGGGGGTAGTGAAGGAACACGGGACATGCAGCGGAGCGCGTAGGGACGCGATGTGCAGCGGGGCGCGTAGGGACGCGACGGGCATGGAGCACCAATAATCCGCAATTAGAGTCTCTGCCGAACGCGCCTTTATAGGAAGCCCCACAGCTGAATGCGATCATCAGAGTGATCGCGGTGGGGCTTCCTGATTGGTCCATGCGACGGTGGGGGTGGAGCGCGCCGCCGTGGAGTGTGACAGTATTGTAGAGCTATGATTTACTATTTTGTAAATACTTTATGAGTTGTGCATTTGATATGTTTATTGTTATTTCTGAATGGTTATAATTATGCTATTCAAAAAAGGCTTTGCTTTAAACTATTTCACTCGCTCTCAGTGTTTGTAGCCTATATGTTTAACTTTTATAACTATTATGCTGCTGCTGTCACTGCTGCAACTGCTGATTATTATTATTATTATTATTATTATTATTATTATTATTATTATTATTATTATATATACATAATATAATATATATTTTACTATATATAGTGGTATTGTTAGGCATTTACTATATATAGAAAATGGTTGTTTACGCTACACTGATGAGATTCACCCCGTGTCTAAACCTGTGTGTTTTTCGGTACCTCGTTGTGAAGCGGTGAGGGGTGGAAAGGTGCCCGTGCTTTTACAGAGATTGAAAATGAAAAAGCATTCAGTTTTACAGCTTAATAAACATAATATATGTAAGTAAGACATGTACCAGAAAGAGTGCTATTGAAATGAAAACTAAATGTCTCAGATAAATTCACTATATTCACTATGTTTTTCTTTCGCAATATAAAGAAATGAAATGGCAAAATTATGCAAATGGACAATTTTAACCTTCTGTAAAATAAACAAATCAAATTTGTATCAAATCACACCACTATATTTTTTCAACACTTTCTCATGTGCTTGTTGTGATTTTAAGTGTTTTATTGTAAGAATTTGAAGTAATGGGAGTAAACATATGCTAAATGTCTTTTCAGTTATATATACATCACTTTTTGAAGTCCAATAAAATAAACAAATCAAATCATTATCAAATAATTCTACTATGTTTGTCACATCTGAGTAGGGTTGCCAACTTCTTCAACCCCCAATCAGGGACACTTTCCTCCAGGTGTGTTCGCACCCCCAGCAGCTGACCAACAATAATGGAAAAAAATAAAATAAAATAATAATAATAAAATAAAAATAAATTTAAATAAAAAAATTATTTATTTATTTATATATATTGGGGAGAGATAGAGAGATATAGAGAGAGATAGATTATATAATATCTATAGAGAGAGAGATATAGATAGATCTAATATACGATATAGATATATATATAAAATAAGATAATATAATAGAATATATATAATACCATCCTATCCTCTATCTCTATATCTCTCTAGATATCTATAGGAGATATAATCTCTCTAGATATTTTTTTTTTTTTTTTTCCCTATCTCTCCATATAAACCCTATATCTCTATAGATATATAGATATCTATATATATATCCTATCTATATTTTTTTTTTTTTTTTTTTTTTTTTTTTTCTTTTTTAATATTTTTTTTTTTTCTCTTATATTATTTATATAATATTTATTCATTTTCAGAAACTTATTTGTGAAAGCTTTCACTAATCTGAAAATGCCTAAAACCCTTACATATTATATAAATAAGTGCTTTTTATATTAAATTTTATCTGTGAACGCTTTCATAAATCAGACTATGCCTAAAAAATAATGAATAACATCATAATAAATATTTATTAGACAAAATTACATATGTGAAATCTTTCACAAATCAGAAAATGCCTACACTCAATACACAGTAAGTATATAACTGCCTATTAGACAAAGTTATATCTGTGATAGTTTCCAAAACTGATGGAGGGTAACTTTAACCTGTGTAGATTCTCTATATTATCAGTTTTTGAACTTATATGGCCTGCTTGGACGGTTTTATGGCGAGTTAAATTAAAGGATTAATTATTCTGCGTGTTGGCATTTTCCGTCCTCACGGTTTAAACGAGCCACGTACAGACAGAATTAAAACTGTGAAAAGTTTCAGAAATCATCCTGGTGACTTTACTGCAGGTGTCAGTAATCTCATGGTCACCTTTAGAAGTTATAACTTTTTAAAAATAAAGCCCTAAAATGTAATGCCGAATGATTTTACTTTAGATGATGACGTCATCTGAATTCACAAATCAGGACAAGCCAAATGTAGCATTAATCACAGTTTAAGGTGACTTCATCACGGAATGCAAGACGAAAAAAGCTCCGAATCGCTAGCCGACAGAGGTCACTATCACCAGAATTCTGATCGCCGGTTATTCTCCACATATCTAAGCTGTGCTGTTTGACTCATTCAGTGCAAAGTCTTGTATTTGCCATGCGGTACATTTCTGAGTGTTCCTTGTATTCTCTGCTTCTCATGGTTTTGACCCTAACTGCCTGTTCTTTGGATTATCCCTCTGGTTTGTGATTTTGCTCTGATTGCTCTGGTTTTTGGATGGTCTTCACGGCATCGACTATGCCTGTACCCTACGACGCTGATTGCTAATTAAACTCGCGCTTGACTCCTACACTCGTTCTCAGTCTGATTCGTGACAGAAAACTTCGTTAGCTCATAAATCAGTGAGTTTGGAGGAAAGAATGCCTAGACAAGAGCTCAAGTTGGAGGAATTGCTCAAAGCCGTGCAGAGGATTATACTCCTCCGGTTCCGGCTCTTACGCCACCGGTTGCAGCAGCTGCTAGCAACAAGACTCCAGTCACAATCACCATTCCCGAAAGGTATGATGGCTCCCCAGCACTGTGAAAATCTGTGACAGGTGACACTAAGGGTTCGTTGTAGCAGGGGAGGGGAACCGGTCCCAGAGGACTGTCCAGAGGGCAAGGAGTTTGTTCCTGAGTCGTTCAGCTTATTGAGCAGGTACATACTTCCCTGAGCTCAGGGCACCCCGGGGTAGAATGCACCTGTCACCAATAAGTTCTGGTGGCCTCGGTTAAAAAAGAACGTGTCCAGTTTTGTTAACGGTTGTGCTTTTTGTGCCCAGAATAAAACACCTAGGCAATGACCGTCAGGGTTGTTGGAACCCTTACCCACCCCGGTGAGACCTTGGTCACATCTGTGTATAGACTTCATCACCAACCTTCCTCCTACCCAGGGTAATAAGGGAATACGTGATTCTCTAAGGTATGTAAACTCCTCCCCCTCGCTAAGCTACCCTTGGTGTTAGAGACCACCGAGGCGTCATTTTACTACATTTTCCACTACTACGACTTACCCGATGACATAGTCTCGGATAGGGGTCCCCAATTCACTTCCCATGTTTGGAAAGCCTTTCTATTGACGTTAAACATTAATGTCAGTCTTACCTCGGGTTATCACCCCCAGTCTAACAGTCAGGTCGAACAACTTAATCAAGAGATATGCAGGTTCCTGAGATCATACTGCGGTCGGTTGCAATGGGATTGGTCCCTTTTTTTGCCGTGGGCCGAATATGCCCAAAATTCTTTGACTAGCTCTGCCACGGGTCTCACGCCGTTTCAGTGTGTTCTAGGCTTCCAGCTACCTCTGTTTCCTTGGTCGGGCGAACCCTCACCCATACCAGCCGTCAACGACTGGATTAAGCGGAGTGGGCAGACATGGGACGTGCTTCTCCCTCTCCTCAGGCAGATCGGGGATCAGCAGCAGCACCCCTTTCCCTTGGATGTGGATGGTTCCCCAGCTTACTGCATTCGTGCCCTGTTAGACTCCAGACACAGAGTTCATCGTATGTTCTATCTGATTGACTGGGAGGGTTACAGCCTGGAAGAGAGATCCTGGGTTTCCACCAAGGACATCTTAGACCCATCATTTACTTTTGATTTTTACAGAGATCACCCAGACCCCGGGGCGTCCCAGGCGTAGAGTGTTTTGGGCGTCGGGAGTCACCCATCAGGGAGGAGCTAATGTCACATCTGAGGATGCTGTTCCCCCTCCTCACTGACAGAGGTCGCTGTCACCAGAATTCTGATTGGCGATTATTCTCCACCTATCTAAGCTGTGCTGTTTGGCTCATTCATTGCGAAGTCTTGTATTTGCCATGTGGTACATTTTTGACTGTTCCTTGTATACCCTGGTTCTCATGGTTTTGACCCTAACTGCCTGTTCTTCGGATTATCCCTCTGGTTTTTGATTTTGCTCTGTTTGCTCTGGTTTTTGGATGGTCTTCACGGTATCGACTCTGCCTGTACCCTACGATGCTGATTGCTAATTAAACTCGCACTTGGCCCCTACACTCATTCTCAATCTGATTCGTGAAAGTATTTTTGAATATTACTGATACTCATGATTTCACACGTATTTACTGTAAGAATTTGGAGAACTGGAACAGTAAAATCCTATTTTATTCTGCAAATTGTACGAAAAATATTATGTAAACTATTATGATAAAAATAGTTTTCAGCAAACTCAATCTTAAATAGTTTTATGCCAGGTAGACATGTCACTGTAACGCCGGCTGTACAATGGAGGAGACACACGCAGGAGTGGATCTGAACAGACGGTGTTTAATTAAGAAACGAAACAGACAACTGAAGTAACAAATGGAATTAAAGCACATACACGGATGGAAAGGATGGCTAGATGAAGTGAAAGGCGAACGATCAGGTAGGTGAGCGATAAAGGACGGCTAGACGAAAATAAGGGACGAGATAGACTCGGATAGAGAGGGTAGGACAAAGAGATGAAGGATTGGAAGGAGAGAGATAGATACAGCACAGACAGGATAGGAATGGAGGATGACAAGAGAGATAATGTATGAAGAAGAGATGGTGTGAAAGCTGGAGAGACGCGGGTGAAGCCACGAGACTCAGCGATGAGTCTGTGGAGGTGAGTGGTAATTTATAGTGATGGTGGAATGAACTAGAAAACAAGAGGCAGGTGCTTGTGGTGAACGGAGGAGGAGAGAGATGGTGCAAGAAAGCAGTGGAAGGTGCGTGAAGGTGGGCGTGGTGAGCAGGTGTGCAGGTGCGGCGTGACTCAAGGTATGATATGCATTGGTTTTTTTATGTAATAAAATAAAATTTGTTTGTCATGGAATGAAAAATACATAACCCTTTGTTGTTTTATACCACTTAGGAAATTCAAACCATAACAAAAGCATGTATAGCGACCAACTTTTATTTTGTTTGAACCATTCCATTTTGTGACAATGTATTGCAAATTTCATTCTCTTATAACTAATAAAATTAATTTTATATCAATCTGCAAATATGTAAACACTAAAAGTTTCTGCTTATACTAGTTCACTGAAAACATACAATAAGTTTTTCCTTGCCACTGTCGCCCTAGGCTTGCTCAATTTGGGATTGGACGTAGTTATTAGGAGATAATCTAAACTTGTAAAGTTGCTTTGAGACAATGCTGCATTGTAAAAAGCGCTATATAAATAGATCTGACTTGACTTAAATCGATCCTTCAGTTCTGTATTTTTTACATAATTTTATTGTGTGTGGGACTAGCTAAGGTATTTATAACACCTATATTATGAATCCTCTGGAATGCTTTGTAATCATGTAGTCCGTGGGACTGTAATGAGTAGTGTATCAAAGATGACAGCAAGGAGGAATATCTATCTATCTTTCTATCCCTCCTAAACTGCTTTGCACCAATCAAAACTAGACCTGTGCTTTCCTCCCATACATCCCCATGGTTCTCTCCAGAGCTTCGTACCTTAAAGGTTATGGGCTGGTGCTTGGAGCGGCGTTACAAGAATACGGGGTTACATGTTCATTTTCTGGCATTTACTGAACATGTTTCTAATTATAAGGCGGCACTAAATAAGGCACGCTTATCTTACTATTCTGAGGTATTTAAGAAAGCTGGTCAGAATCCCAAGCGACTTTTTTCCCTAGCTAATAAGCTTCTTCACCCCCCACGTGATTCTACCACTGCTTCACCCGATTTGTGTACTGCCTTTCTAAATTTTAAAAGGTTTAAAGGTTTCAAACATTTACTGGGATCTACAGGATGCTCCACCATTTGAACTTCCTTTTCTCACATCTGTATCTCCGTCCGGTACTCTTACCTCCTTCTCTTCTGTCGATTCAGTTCTCATTTCCAAAATCATTAGATTAGATTAGATTAGATTCAACTTTATTGTCATTACACATGTACAAGTACAATGCAACGAAATGTAGTTTAGCATCTAACCAGAAGTGCAATAGGCAGAAAGTCCGGAATGTACAGTACATGCAGTATGTACATATATAGGTTATTGCCTATGAACACTATAGGCATATGTACAGATTGAATCATTTACAATTTAAATTATAATGAAAGGGATGGATGTGCATAACTATGTATGTACAGTATTTGCAGAAAATGTTAAGGATATACAAATATGTACAGTTTAAAAGTAGTGTAATATACTTTTAAATGATCCTGGAGAATGGAGTGCAGTCATTATGCACAATGTAGGTATTCGAGTGTTACCGGTGGACAGAGTTCAGTAAGGAGACACCTCTGGGGAAGAAGCTCTTCCTCATTCTACTTGTCCTGGTCCGGAGGCTCCTGAATCGTCTGCCTGAGGACAAGGTGGCAAAGAGACTATGAGCCGGGTAGGAGGGGTCTTTAAGAATACTTCGTGCTCTCCGCAGGCAGCGATTCTTTTGGATGTCCTCAACTGATGGAAGTGGGATCCCTGTGATTTTCTGTGCCATTTTTACCACTCGCTGTAGTGACTTACGGTCTACGACAGTGCAGTTTCCATACCAGACAGTAATACAGCTGGACAGGATACTCTCGATCGCACAGCGATAGAAGTTCACAAGAATGGCTGGGGACAGGAGTAGTCTCCCCAGTGTTCTCAAAAAAAAGAGACGCTGGTGAGCCTTCTTGACCAGACTGGAGGTGTTGGTGGTCCAGGACAGGTCCTCAGATATGTGTAGTCCCAGGAACTTGAAGCTGGCAACACATTCAACAGCCATCTTGCATATGTAGATGGAGTCTTGCTTGTCACCTTTCTCCTTCCTGAAGTCTACAATGAGTTCTTTTGTTTTGTTGGTGTTGAGAAGCAGGTTGTTGTCAGCACACCACGAGGTCAGATGCTCCACTTCCTCTCTGTAGGCCGTCTCATCATTGTTGCTAATGAGGCCAATCACCGTGATGTCATCAGCAAACTTGATCACGGAGTTGGATTCATGAACAGTCCTGCAGTCGTGAGTGTAGAGGGAGTAGAGATACGAACTCAGGACACAGCCCTGTGGCACACCTGTGTTTAGTGTTATGGTGGTGGAGTGGGTGCGGCCTGACCTAACATGTTGAGGTCTGTTGGTCAGAAAGTCATTGATCCACTAACAGAGGGAGGAGTCAATGCCCAGACCTGCAAGTTTAGTTTTGTATTCATTGATGGCCTGTATGCCCTGCCACATATGCCGGGGATCATGGTTGGTGAAGTGATCCTCTACTTTGATCTTGTAGCAGTACTTGGCTTTTTTGATGCCCCTTCTCAGATTAGCTCTGGATATACTGTAGGTGTGTGCATCCCCTGATTTGAAAGCGATATCTCTGGCTTTCAGCAGAAGACGCACCTCCTTGTTCATCCATGGATTCTGATTTGGGTACGTGGTGATCTGTTTCTGTGAAGTAACACTGTCAATGTTGGTCTTAATGTATTCAAGCACAGAGGAAGTGTATGTGTTTATGTCCATGTGGGAGCCATAAGTAGCCTGTGACGCAAACATACTCCAGTCTGTGTATTGGAACTTGTCCCGAAGAATAGAGTCTGCCTCCGCTGGCCACACCTTGATGATTTTTATTGCTGGTTTCACACGTTGGATTAGTGGGGACTACTTAGGAATAAGAAACAAAGAAATGTGGTCTGACTGTCCCAGGTGGGGGAGGGGGATCACGGTGTAAGCTCCAGCAATGTTCGTGTAAACATGATCCAAAGTTTTGTTTCCTCTTGTGGTACAGGAGACATACAGGAGACATGAAATTTTGGAAGCAAAGTCTTTAGGTTTGAGTGATTAAAATCACCAGTAACTATGAGAGCAGCCTTCGGGTGAGCAGTCTGCTGTTTGCTAATGACTGTATAAAGTTCGTTTATAGCCAAGTTGGCATTGGCATCTGGTGGGATATACACAGCAGTTATGATGGTGGAAGTGAACTCCCTTGGCAGATAAAAGGGTCTACAATTAATTGTGAGAATTTCAAGATTAGCAGTGTCTCCCGACAATGGGAACATTTGTGCACCAAGCCTTATTAATATGCCGTTCTGTCTGCTCGGAGTGTGTAGCATCCAGTTAGCTTGATAGCATTGTCGGGTATGTTGCCATTTAACCGCGTTTCCATGAAGATCATGACATTACAGTCCATAAGTCTCTTACTGTGGGTGATGCGATGTCGTATCTCGTCCATTTTATTCACCAAAGACCGCACATTAGCAAGTAAAATGCTGGGTAGTGAGAGCCGTGTTAGCTTTAGCCTAGCTTTCACGCCTCTGCGCTTTCCACACCTGTGTTTACGAACTCGACGGCGTCTGTGTTCGCTTCTGCCCGGCTGGGTGGGGTGCGTAGCCTCCCTTGTTCCAAGGATCTCCGCTGGGATCTGCTGAAAATTGGTAATAAAACTATCGGAGTAACGTAAACCAATATCCAAAAGTTCCTGTTGGGTGTAGGATGTTAAAGCAGAGCTGTTCTGTGTGAGCAGACTCAAAATTACCAGGAAAATACTGCAAAATCGCAAAATCTGGTAGAGACGCAAGGTTTCGCGATGTGCTCGCGCCGCCATCTTGGTCATCCATTACTAATTCTAGGTCCACTACCTCAATACTTGACTCAGTTTCCACCTCTCTCTTACAGTCCTGTGCATCTTCTGTATCTGAGCCTATCTGTCATCTCGTCAATCTTTCACTCTCTACTGGATGTGTTCCTTCCTCATGGAAGCTGGCTGCTGTTACTCCTCTTATTAAAAAGCCCAACTTGATAGTTCTGTTATTGGTAACTTCCGTCCCATCTCAAATCTCCCTTTCATCTCCAAGGTTGTCAAGAGTCATAGCCTCTCAGCTACTTGACTTTTTGTCCTCAAACCATGTTTTTGAAACTTTTCAATCCGGATTTTGTCCCCATCACAGTACTGAGACCGCTCTCTTATGTCTACTTAATGATCTTCTTCTTGCTGCCGATAAAGGTCAGGTCTCCATACTACTTCTGCTTGATCTTACTGCTGCTTTTGACACTGTAAACCACAACTTACTTCTGTCTAGACTTTCTAACATTAGACTTTCTGGCTCAGTACTATCCTATCACTCCCCTTGGTGACATTTTCCGTCATTATGGATTGAACTTTCACTGCTATGCCGATGACACTCAAGTCTATGTCAGTCTTAAACCATCTGATTCCTTTCCCCCAGACTGTCTCACTAGGTGTCTTAATGATCTACATTCCTGGCTTCGGGCAAACTATCTTCTCCTAAATACCCAGAAAACTGAACTCCTCTTTACTAGCACAAAATCAGTTCTATCATCTCTTTCTAACCCTGTTCTTCTTATTGGTGATGTTTCGGTTCTTCCTTCTGTCTCTGCTCGTAATCTTTGTGTCCTTTTTGATCCTCTTCTGTCTTTTGAGCCTCACATACGATCTCTCACTAAGTCAGCCTTTTTCCATTTATGCAATATTGCACGTCTCCGCCCGCTGCTATCCCCTAAGGCTGCTGAGGCACTTGTCCATGCCTTTGTGGCCTCTCGGCTGGACTACTGTAACTCCCTCCTTTATGGAATCCCATCTAAAACTCTCCGTTTTACCATTATAGCTTATTCAGAATGCTGCTGCAAGGATTTTAACATCAACAAGGAAAAGTGAACTCTGTACTCCTGTACTTGAGAAACTTCACTGGTTGCCCATCCATCAACGCATCAAATATAAAATCATATTACTAACATTTAAATCACTGCATGGCTTAAGCCCTGAAAACTCATCTTTTCTTTCAGCATTTTCAACACTGTTCTACTACATCTGTGTAATTGTTATTAATGTAAAGCGACCTTGGGTCTTGTGAAAGGCGTTATATAAATGTATATAAATGTATATAAATGTATATACATGTATATAAATGGGGGGGGGGGGTGTAACAGACCATAGCACAACACAAAACATGTGTGCAATATATATATATATATATATATATATATATATATATATATATATATATATATATTTTTTTTTTTTTTTTTTTTTTTTTTTTATCACTGTGCAATTTATCATTTATTCTTTTCCTTTCTTTCTCTTACTTTCTTTCTATGTGTACATCTGTGTGTAAATTTCCCTGAGGGAAAACTCCCAAAGGGATAAATAAAGTTTTATCTTATCTTATCTTATCTTTCTGCTCTGAATAACAACTGTTGAGTCAGGTTTGCAAAATATGGTACACCATAGCAACCAACTAACAACACCATAGCAACCACCTGTTCTTACCTGTTAACCTTTGTACCTTAGCAACCACAAAACAACACCATAGCAATCACCTGGGACACCACAGCAACCAACTAACAACACCATAGCAACCACCCGTGCTTACCTGTTAACCTGTGTACCTTAGCAACCACATAGCAACACCATAGCAATTACCTGGAATACCTTAGCAACCACATAGAGACACCATATCAATCACCTGGGACACTATAGCAACCACCTAACAGCACCATAGCAACCACATGGGACACCATAGCAACCACCTAGCAACCACCTAGAGGCACCATTCCTTCCATTTTCCATATTTCAAGGACTGTTGTAGTTCCTTCAGGAAATGCAGATCTAGTTACAGTCTATAAGCACATTCTCCTCCTTCTGCTTTTCTGAGATGTGCTCCCCATAAACCTCTGTTAACAGCACCTCTAAAGGGCAGTTACATTTATATGAAACATCTCTATGTAGTACAACTAGGGGGAGCACTCTGTATCATGGCTTCTGGATTCTCCATCACTATATTCTTGTTTAGTCAGTCCCATTACCCATGTGGCTTTAATCTCTGTGTTTTGTGGTTTGAGTAATCATAATGTCTGTTAGTAGCTGTTGTTTCTTCTTATTGTAGCTATTTTACTACTTGTACAAAAAATAAAAAATAAACGTACACAATATCTCTTGGAGCAATTACATTTGATTACTTTTTCATTCACACGTTATTGTACCAGGATGGAAAAAGTCTTTCATATTGTAGTATACAGCACTGAAGCTGTAGATCAGGTGAAGAGAGCAGCATGTGATGTCTCGGTTTAGTTTGTAATACTTAATTTGAAGGTAAGGAATTAAGTAAATGAAGTCCAGATCGGGATGTTTTGGCAACTTTATAAACAGTAAAACTTTTTTGTTAATTAGCTAGATCTGAAAACACGAGAGAAAGTGAATATTTAATTGAAATAAATCTGTTACAAGAACACAAATATTTTGAAACAAAACTTTTTGAGGCATTAAAATCCATTTGAGATAGATAAACACACATTTACTTACAGTAAGTTAATAACTGGTACAGGACAGTTGCGCCATCTTTGGAATATCTTTAAATTTTTTGTCAAATAAAAATTAAATTTTTCAGATTCAGATCTATAGGCTGAATTGGCATCATCATGACAAGGGATTTCAAAATGGAGATGCCCTGAAGGGGGGGCTCCATCATACTGGAACGCCCTCTCAGACCTCCATATTCAGTAAAACACTTGCCCTTATGTCCGTCTCTCTATCATCTCTGTCAGATTTCCTGCGTTATGATTTAATTCATCAATAACACACACCCAAGAAATGGAGATGCAGGACAGTTTGGGTGAATTTTTGTATATATTTTCTTCCATCTTTGATCTACCTGATCAACACCAAACAAAACCCAGACTAAGGCAGCACTTTTACATGAAGTCAGTAATGTCACTATCTACTGACACAATCTTACAGTCTAAGCATTAGTGGATTACGAGCTTTGCTTAAGGACCCAAAAATGGAAGAGTGGGAGAGGTGGGATTGGAACCATGGAATGTCTGGTGCACAATCTGGTACTTAAACTGCAGCACCTCCACAGGAACACAAACAATGCTTGAACAACTTTTTAACAAAGGTGAGAAACTTCCAGAACTGAACGCAGGTTGAAATAAAAGACTTGAATTTAGGGTTATTCAACTTAAAGTAGAAGATTAAGGATGCAAAGGATTGTGTAATTATTTCAATTATGTAGGATTTCTAAAAACTAAAACCTTATCTAATTCACATTAGTGTCTGGTGTAGAAGGTTAGAATTTTTCTCCGCACCTGTGAGAATCAATAAGATGAGCAGACGATCCATCTCTGATGAAATCACTTTAAAAATAAGAAAGGCAGTTAAAATTTGTAGACAGATCATCCAGTATGCAGGAAATTATAATAACTCTAATATACCAAAAACATGAAGTTATCTCAGATGTCAGGCTAGAAAACATTTTCCTTATTAAATGATAAACACACCTGAATGTAGGGAAGGAAAATGTCCGTCTTAAGGCTGCATTATGTTGGTGTATCTCAGGTAGACTGACGGAAAATCCAGAAGAAATGCAAAACTCCTCCCTGATTTCCTTACATCAGTGACAAAACCAAATAATCTACATGCACCTGCTGAAATATTGACCATGTCTTTCGTCTGCTTTAGCTGTGTACTCTCAAAAGGTTTTGCAAGTTCAAATCTGCTTTATAAGTCTGCATTAGCAGTTCCACATCTTATTTCATCATCAGTAATATAAGCAATGAAAAATAATAAAATAAATGTTGCATGTTGGTGATCCACAGCTCGAGAAACCAGAGTTCAGTCCTGAGCTCAGGTGTTGCGGTCACTTGCCAGTGTTAATTGAATAACATAACAGAACTTAAGTCTTAATATTTATTTATACACATTTTTAGATTTTGCCCCATTCAACCTGGTGGTGCTGTAGCTTGCTCTGTCACCACACTGCTGCAGAAACCCGGGTTCAATTTCTTGCCCAGCTGCTGCCTACGTGTGGTTTGGATCCTTTCCCCACATCTGCATGGTTTTCCTCTGGTTGGTAAAGTTTCCTGCCATTTTCCAAAGGTATGTGTTGGGTCAAGTGGCAACTCTAAAGGGACTCTATAAAACTATTTATGTTTACATCTACTCATTATGCAGATTCTTTTATCCAGAACAACTGATTACATTAAAATTCAAGCAATTGTACCTTAAGGGCCTTGTTCAAGGGCCCATCAGTGGGTGCTGTGCAGAGGTGGGGTGTTCTGGTCAACACTAACAGTTATAAAAGGCTGTACCTTACCCGCTGTGTCACCACAGTCTGTATGTATGGTGAACCAAAAACATGAAGTTATCCCAGGTGTCAGGCTATAAAACATTTCCCATATTAAATGATGAACACACCTGAATGTAGGGAAGGTAAAAGTCAGTCTGAGGGCTGCATTATGTTGTTGTATCTCAGGTAGACTGAGAAGAAGAAATGCAAAACCCCTCCTGATTTTCTTTCAGCAATAACAACACCAACTAATCTACATGCACCTGCTGAAATAATGACCTTGTCTTTTGACTGCTTTAGTTGTTTACCTTCTTGGAGACGAGCTCCAACAAAGAGGGTTTTTGCATTTCAAAATGCCTTTAGAATGCAAAACTCTACTTGTACCACCTGACCTTTCAGCCCATTTCTTATGAAGCAGCATCACCAAATAAACCTTCATCCTTCAGCTCTATATACTAACATTTTTTTTATAATCAGTTTTAAGATTCCAGTAATTATAATAAGTTTTCTTACAGTCATTTCAAAGCAACCAGAAGCCAAGCATCACTTATTCAGAACTGCTGGACTCACCGCACAAAAGACTTGAAGTAAATGAATGGACCTCATTCTGGAAAATGGTTCTGATAGGAAATATTCAGATACCATGAGAATATTTCTATTTCTGTTTTCTCTTAGGGGGGCAATTCCTACCGTAGCCATGTATACTGAAAACTCCGCCTACTTTTCATGATGTGGCCCCTCCTGTCTGTGACCTGTGGACTGGGTGGAACAGCTTTCTTACATCTCCCCCCATTTCTACTGTCTCTCACTGATTCTTCTAATGCTAAATGCTACAGTATGAAATAAATAAGCATTTTATCATGATTAATCACTGGAAAATGTCACGGGGGGGGCCCAGGGAGTGCACCGCAAAAAAGAAATGTAACTGTCCCAAACGCTAGAAGCCCAGCGAAAGCGCGGGAAAATAGAGACTAAGTCCCAAAAGTAGAAGGACACAGACAAACTAAGGGGCACACACGCAGAGTGTGTGTGTGTGTATGTGTGCCTGCTGATGGCATTCAGCCGTGGGATTCGATCCCAGGATCACAACCCTCAGAGGCAGGGTAGTTACGGCTTCGCCACGGGGCCTGTGATCAATAAATGAACCGAGGAAGGTTTATAGGTATGGGCAAACAAAGGAGTCGCAATAAACACACTCAAGCAGAATAAATAGCCACAATAAATGCGGAAAAATAGCGAAAAAAATGAAGGGCAGGATAGTTCTCTATTTAAATAAGCCTCAGCGCTTTCCAAGCGCGTGCAGGGGAGAAGGGGAGAGAAATAGCGCTGTGAGTGTATGGCCGTTTCTCAATATGCGTACTTCTCTGTAGTTGTGTTCTCGTGTACTTGTGAAACGTCATCAGTGGCAGCCCAAGTACTGTTTCATTTCCAAGTTCGCATCTAACCAAGTACACTCCAAATCCCCGGATGTGTTCTCGATCCGCCCATATTACCGAGGATGCATTGAAACAGACTTGTGCAGACTTGAACAACGAAATATTCCACAATGCATTGCTGGCTCGGTAATGCCGGATGAGAGAACTCCCAACTGGATGTATAATTTCTAAAGTAATACTGTTATTGTGTCACAAAATGAAGTTATAAAAGTTTTATAGGCGGGAATGTAGTTGTTTAAAATTCAACTATGCGGTCAGTTTATCAAGATAAAGCTTACATTAAAAAATGCTCGATTTCGGAGATGTGACCGGAAGCTATTAACGTATTTATTATGCATTATATGTGTTATTTGTTCAGCCTGTATTCTAAATATGAACTGTCTGATACAAATTGAAGTTCATAATTAAATTTTCCTCTAAAATCAGACTTGTTTGGTGCTCGCTCATGTTTGGGAAGGTTTTTATTTTATGCTTAAATGAGATCGGTCCGTTGTTACACGTAGATTAAACTGTTTAATGGAAAGTAAGAGATCTGAGCACTTCTTCCACCACTGACAGGCTTTATACAAGATGCTTTAGGACTTTATCTAGGTGTTAAAAGTAAACCTTGTTGTCTCCATAGCAAAGTACGCCGCTGTTCCAATTGCAGAATAACCGAACTGCGTCCTCCTGTCCTCGGAAGAATGTACTCGCAAGTCGAATTTCCTAGTCCAGACTTAGGAAGTACGCAAGTCCGTAGTTTGCGTACTTGGTATCCGTAGTCCGGCACTTGAGGCGCTTCCTTTTATAGGCTGTCGGCTGCGGCGTTTGGTCAACTCGCGGCGACCTCTAGTGGCCGGAATGCGCCCTCTGATAGAAAAAAAAAATAAAAGTGGAATGTTGGTACTGCACAGCTCCAGAGACCCAGGTTCAGTCCTGAGCTCTTGTGTTGTTGTTAAGTTCTTCTCTAGAGGAGATCTGCATGGAGGAATGGGCCAAAATACCAGCTACAGTGTGAGCAAACCTGGTGAAGACTTACAGGAAATGTTTGACCTCTGTCATTGCCAACAAAGGTTATGTTACAAAGTATTGAGTTGAACTTTTGTTATTCACCAAATACTTATTGTCCACCATAATTTACAATTAAATTAAATTACAATTAAATTATTTAAAAATTAATTTTAGCACTTTCCCCTGAGTCTGGGGGTGGTACACACATCCCAGTCTCTGCCTGATTCTAGAGTTTATGCCCACTCTCACTACCTTATCAAAATCTCTTCTGTAATCCAAACTAATCATTGTTGGGATTCCAAAATTCCCTTCCTTACATTGTTCTTGATGCAAGTTTCACATCTGCCTAGATGTACATCTACAAATTGCTGTAAATTTGGTTCCCAAAATCCACTTTTTGCAATTTTTCTCAGTAACTCAGTAACTTCCCATTGCACAATGGCAAGACCATGCACATCCAAACCTAACATTTTGAACACGCTAATTGGTGCTACTGTAAGGCCATTGGCATTTCTCCTACATCTTTTTGTATCTTTTGTGGCTCCTCTGTTTTTCCATAGTTTCTGCTTTTGTGGTGGTGTGTTTTTTTTCAATGTCAATTATATGTTTTAGTGTTATTTGTTTAGTCCATTCTGCTCAACTACCTGTTTGGGCAATTTCAGAGCTCCTAGTAAAGCACTAATGAATTTGCCATAATTTACAGATCCCCTAGCTGTCCATTTTACAGGTGCATACACCTAGTCTGCATGGATGTTTACTGTCAAGTCCTTAGCTAATTTTCAAGCTGTCTTTAAAGCCATTCTGTTCGCTCTCTTGACTGTACCAAACCTTGTGGTTGTCATGATACCTGTAATCTCCAGTCAATATTCAGATATTTACGCAATTTCTAATTCACTCTGGATACAATGTTGCACCTTGGTCATTGTCAATCACTATTTGTACACCAAACCTAATATCGATTTCTTTTGTAGTTCACACAAAGGAAAAATGTGTTCCCTTTAAATTAGTATTAGAACCAGAAGCTGAGTGATACCAATTTTTACCTTTTCTTCCACTATGTTTTATATGATTTCAGTCTAGAGTAGGTCTAATAGATTCTTTTACATCATCTAGTTTAATCTGCTTAAATATTTAGTCACTCTACCTTAATACTCCCTCGTTTAGACCAAATATTCACGAAATCTTCCACAGTGCCAAAGATATACCATTAGTCTGTATGGATCGTGAACCAATATCCCTCTAAAGGTTTGCTTGAACCCATTGTTGTTGCATACTGCTTGACAATAAAGCTTTTTGTAAGAATCCTCTCTTCCCTTCTCCATCCAAAAGACTGTGCCTGCTTTAGGTTGTCCCGGTTTTGGAGTGGTTTTGGAGTGGGCTGAGAGAACGCTGAGAGAACTGACGCAAGGATTGCGAGGATCTGGCAACCCAGACTGATTCTCCGCGGTTGCACACAGGACGCACACCGTTTCGTAGCTGTTAGCAGCTTATTACCTTTGAACTATTTTAATTCCCGATCGCATCTGTATCATATATAATCGTATATATAGTAGGTTTTTACAACATCTTAATTATTTTATTTTCGTACCGGCGGATTATATTTTTTTTGCCGCTAATCGTTATTTAGTAACTTTACAGGTATACCGGCTTGTGTTTGTAGCCATTAGCTAATTACCAGAGTTGCGTCTTCTTTCGCAGTAGTGTGTGTTTTTATAACTTTTTTACAGTATTTTCCCACCTTCTTTCTGAGACTTAGTTTTTTGTGACGTTTTGTATTAACTTGTATTAACGCTTTAATCGAGCATTGCATTGGACGATCGGCT
>JAJAGP010005358.1:0-34657 GCA_025084515.1 Ancistrus triradiatus
GTACGCCAGTTCCGGTCTGTCGGCCATTGCCGGCTCTATATTAGGCGGCGGCAAACACAGACGGGTGCGAGGTCTTGCTTGCTTTTTGCGGCTTTTCCGAGCGTTGGTTAGTAGCGATTATTCTGAGTATTATTGTGTATGATCCTTGCCTTGCCTTTTGACCACGTATTTGCCTCATCCCTGTGATTTGTTTGCTGTTTGATTGCCTACTCGGTGCCGACCTCAGCCTGTTGTACGACTTTGCTTAACGGTGACTGTTTCGAATAAACCTGCACCTGGTTTCTACATCTGTGTCCCTGTGAGTACGTTACAGAAGACCTCGCCTACTCATGGAACCAGCAGGTATCGACGCACGCCTAGCTCGCCAGGAACAACGAATGGACGAGTTGACCTCGCTCCTCCAGGAGTTGGTGGCTCGTACTACGCCACTACCGCCCGAGCGTCCCGAACCTCCCGCTCCTGAATCCCAGCCGGTTACCAATGCTGCTGCCACGTCCACACCCGGGTCCTCACATGTTTCGGTCGCCCTTCCGGAAAGGTATGACGGCTCTTTGAACTCATGTAGAAGCTTTTTGATGCAATGCAGCCTGTACATTGAGCACCATCCGGAACAGTTTCGTAGTGAAACCAATCGCATTCACTTTGTTATATCCCTGCTTACGGGCAGAGCTAAGGAGTGAGCAACAGCTTTGTGGACACAGGGCAATGCTGCCCTACAATCTGAAACCTTGTTCTATTCACATTTTAAGGAGGTGTTTGACCACCCACAAGCCGGCCAGGATGTTGGGAATAGGCTTTGCAGTCTCCAACAGGGGAGACGCAGGGCGGCCGACTATGCAGTGGAGTTCCGAACCGTAGCGGCTGGTAGTGGATGGAACGACACAGCTTTATTAACAATGTTTAAACGTGGTTTGCGACCCGACTTACAGGCTGAAATGGCAGTCAAGGGTGTTTCCATGACCCTGAATGCCTATATCCGCCACGCTATAGCCCTAGACAACCTTGTGCTTGACAAAGATAGAGCCCTCGGGGCTCATCAGAGTCTGGAGTCCGGCCTGCTAAGGGAGATGGAACCCAAGCCTATGGAGCTCGACCGGGCTCACATCACTGAAGCCGAGCAACAAAGGTGGATTCAGGGACGTTTGTGCCTCTACTGTGGAGAATCAGGTCACATGTGCTTCCTGCCCCTGACTCTCTAGAAGGACTGAACCCTCCGAGGTAAGCACCACCAATAGCCCTATTGTTAACACCAGGTGCATGACGATCAAAGTTCAGTTGTGTTGGGGTTCAGAGTGTGCATGTGTTACAGCGCTCATCGATTCGGGAGCGGCTGGCAACTTCATCAACCGGGAAGTCGCCCAAGAACTACGGATCCCAGTCACCATGACCATTCCTCCTGTGGTGCTTAAGGCGGTGGACGGCAGAAGTTTGGGTGAGGGGGTCGTTACCGAACACACTAAGGAACTAACCATGACGACGGGACTTCTGCACAAGGAGAAGGTATCTTTCTTTGTTATACCTGCCCCTAAGCACGAGATTATCCTGGGCTATCCTTGGTTGGTGCAACACCAGCCCATCATCTCATGGGGGTCGAACGAAATTATCCGGTGGGGAAAGCACTGTATGACTTCGTGTTTGGATTTGACCTTTGAGAACTACTCGAGTGGAGAGCCCGCAGATTGACACTCTCACCGAGGTCCCCAAGGTTTATCGATATTTGGCCGAGGTTTTTTCCCACCAGAGCGCCAGCAAACTGCCTTTGTTACCACGAGGGGGCATTATGAATACCTAGTAATGCCCTATGGTTTGGCCAATGCCCCCTCGGTGTTCCAAGCCTTTATTAACGACGTGCTGCGGGATATGTTAGACAGATGGGTGATTGTCTACAGACGATATTCTGGTCTACTCCAAAACTCTAGAAGAACACGTCGTACACATAAGGCGGGTATTAGAGCGTCTCAGAGAGAACCAGTTGTTTGTTAAGGCGGAGAAGTGTGCTTTCCATTTGTCTAGGGTTTCCTTTCTCGGTTATGTCATAGACTCCTCGGGCGTCCGCATGGAGGACCTAAAGGTCCAAGCGGTGATTAAGTGGCAGAGACCCACTACAGCTAAGGAGTTACAGAGATTTTTAGGGTTTGCTAACTTTTATCGCCGTTTTATTCGGGGTTTCAGCAGTGTTGCGGCTCCGCTCACCTCGTTGTTGAAAAGTATGGCTAAGGGGTTGGCTTGGTTCTAGGAGGCAGAGGAGGCCTTTCGGGGACTAAAAACGCGCTTCCTGACAGCACCCATCTTAAGACACCCTGACCCAGACCTTCCCTTTGTGGTCGAGGTCGACGCGTCGCAATCGGGTATGGGCGCGGTTTTCTCACAGCGGACGGGTACTCCCTCCAAACTACACCCCTGTGCTTTCTTCTCCCGTAAGCTCAGTAGCGCCGAGCGTAACTATGATGTGGGAAACAGAGAACTCCTGGCGATGAAGCTCGCTTTCGAGGAGTGGCGCCACTGGTTGGAGGGGGCTAAGTACCCGTTCATGGTCCTGACCGATCACAAGAATCTGGAGTACTTGAGCGCTGCCCGGAGACTCAGCCCCCGACAGGCCAGGTGGGCATTGTTTTTCACTCGCTTCGATTTCTCTGTTTCCTATCGTCCAGGCTCCAGGAATGGTAAAGCTGACGCTCTATCTCGTCTCTGGGAGGGGGAGTGCGAGGAGAGAGACACCTCCACTATCCTGCGGCCCGAGTGCATAGTCCGGCCCATTGAGTAGGAGGTGGTAGAGGAGGTGCGACAGGCGCAGGCAGAGGAACCCCCTCCAGCAAACTGTCTGCCCAATCGTGAGTTTTTGCCTCCTACGTTACGTGCGAATGTTATTCGGTCTGTCCATGAGCATCCCAGCTCAGGTCACCCTGGGGTCACCAGAACAATAGAGCTTGTCCGAAACAAGTTTTGGTGGCAGGGGCTAGCCAGGAATGTGAGCGATGCCATCAAGGCGTGTAGTGTATGTGCTCAATCCAAGAGCCCACGGCAATTACCCGCAGGGTTACTCATACCACTATCAATACCCAAGCGTCCCTGGTCTCACATAGGCATTGACTTTATCACGGACCTACCCAAGTCACATGGCAAAACAACCATCTTGGTAGCCGTAGACCGTTTCTCCAAGGCATGTAAACTGATCGCGTTAGAGAAATTGCCCTCAGCACTAGAGACAGCAGAACTGCTGGTACATTATGTTTTCCGATACTATGGTCTCCCAGAGGATATAGTATCAGACCGGGGACCACAGTTCACCTCGCGAGTCTGGCAAGAGTTCTGCCGGAGTCTTGACATTAATGTGAGCCTCACCTCAGGTTACCACCCCCAGTCGAACGGGCAGACGGAACGGGTTAACAAAGAGATCGGAAGGTTCCTCCGGTCATATTGCGCCACATCACAACTAGATTGGGCTCGTTACATTCCTTGGGTAGAATACGCCCAGAACTCTCTGAGAAGTTCATCCACCAAACTAACCCCTTTTCAGTGCATTCTAGGGTACCAGCCGCCCCTATTCCCCTGGTCGAGCGAGCCTTCCGAAGTGCAGGCGGTGGACGAATGGTTGAGACGTAGCGCACAAACCTGGGAGGAGGCGCACGTACGTTTGCAACGAGCCATTACACGCCAACGCCTCCAGGCCAACCACCACAGGCGCGACACACCGACCCTGCGTCCGGGACAGAAGGTTTGGCTGTCCACTAGGGACCTCAGACTCAGGTTGCCAAGTAGGAAACTCAGTCCCAGGTTTGTGGGGCCTTTTAAAATCCTTAGACAAGTCAACAAAGTTACGTATCGGTTGGAACTACCCGCATCCTATAGGATTGCTCCCACGTTTCACGTTTCTCTTCTTAAGCCTTATCATCCACCCTCCTCCCAGGTCCAGTCGGCGGTGACGGAGCCCCCTCCGGCTTTGGAAGTGGACGGCCTTCCCGCTTATAGCGTCAGTAGATTGCTGGACTCCAGGCGTCGGGCGGGACGCCTCCAGTACCTGGTGGACTGGGAGGGTTATGGCCCGGAGGAGCGGTCCTGGGTGCCAGCCGGGGACGTCCTCGATCCCTCTTTGATAGCTGACTTTCACCACGAGTTTCCTGCGCGTCCGGCGCCTAGGCCTCGAGGGCGTCCCAGGGGGAGACGATCTAGGGCGGCGGGGGCCGCCCGTCAGGGTGGGGGCTATGTCATGCCGGCTGTCGCACCGTCGCCTGCCCGCACGAGGTCGCCGTCGCCCGAGGTTTGAGGGTACGCCAGTTCCGGTCTGTCGGCCATTGCCGGCTCTATGTTAGGCGGCGGCAAACACAGACGGGTGCGAGGTCTTGCTTGCTTTTTGCGGCTTTTCCGAGCATTGGTTAGTAGCGATTATTCTGAGTATTGTTGTGTATGATCCTTGCCTTGCCTTTTGACCACGTATTTGCCTCATCCCTGTGATTTGTTTGCTGTTTGATTGCCTACTCGGTGCCGACCTCAGCCTGTTGTACGACTTTGCTTAACGGTGACTGTTTCGAATAAACCTGCACCTGGTTTCTACATCTGTGTCCCTGTGAGTACGTTACACCTGTAACACAATCCAAAAAAGTTGGAACAGGGGCTGTTTAGGTGTAGTGAGGTAAACAAAAAAATTGAATAAAATAAAATAATGTGATTTCAAACAGGTGATGTCAAGAGGTTATTATAATCATGATTTGGTACAAAACCAGTATCCATGATAGTCTTTGAGGAGCAAAGACAGACAGAGGATTTCAGTGATGAGGTTGATGAGTTTGTCAACAAATTATTGAACTGATTAAAAACAATGTTCCTCAAAGAAAGATTAGAGGGGACTTGCATATTTCTCTGTGTACAGTGCATGATATTCCTTAATATAATATGAATAATGGCACTTTAAAACATTACTGTGCAAAAAAGGAGCCTTATGTTAACCATGTTTAGAAGTAGTGTCGACTTCTCTGGGCTCGGAGGCATCTGGGATGGACCAACGCACAGTGGAAATGGGGATTGTGCTCAGACCCATCAGTATCACAGATCTTTTTTGGACCAAAGTTGACAAGGACCATCCAGACTGTTATGAGGAACAAGTCAAAAAGCCAGGCTATGTCATGGTATGGGGTCAGTCAGGGTCAGTAAAGGTCATTTCAACTTCTGTCATGCAGCATTAATGCAGAAAAGTACAAAGAGATTTCAGAACAACATAAGCTGCCTTCATGACGACATCTTTACCAGGGGCGTCCATGCATTTATCAACAAGACAACTCAGAAAAAGTTAGGACTGGAATATGTAAAACCCTTTCAATCTTTCTTTGAGGAACACATCTTTCTTTGTCACATTTGTTGACAACCTGGAGATCCTCTGATCTTTACTCCTTTTTTTTTATCGCATTACCAGATATAAATGCAATTATTTTTTTATCAACATTTTCCATATTGCACCAACCTTTTCTGATTTGGGGTTGTACTTAAAGTAAACTAATTTCATATTTTTGCTCAGAATTGATATGTTGGCTGCTTATTGGATATTGACATTTTAAAATGTGTTGAATTTGACTTGTATTTAAATTATCAACCACCAAGAGTGAGATACTGACTTGTTGACATATAGTGGGGCAAAAAAGTATTTAGTCAGTGTTCTTGTGGTACAACTCAGCATACTTCTTCCTCCAGTTGAGTTTTTATCAAAAAATTCTATTTTGGTTACATCTGACCACATGATATTCTCCCAATCCTCTCCTCTTCTGGATCATGCCATATTGGGCCTCTGGCAAACTTCCAGACAGGAACTTGGACATGTACTGGCTTAATTAAGCAGGGGAGGGACACGCCTGGGCACTGCAGGATCTGAGTCCCTCTCAGTATTAGTAGTGTGTTACTGATGGTAGCCTTGTTATGTTCTTGTTTGTCCCAGCTCTCTGCAGGTCATTCATCAGGTCCCTCCGTGTAGTTCTTGCTGGGATTTTGCTCACCCGTTCTCATGATCATTTTGACCCCACGGGATGAGATCTTGTGTGGGGCCCCAGATCGAGGGAGATTATCAATGGTCTTGTATGTCTTCCATTTTCTTACAATTGCTCCCACGGTTGATTTATTCATACCAACCTGCTTGCCTATTGTAGATTCACTCTTCCCAGCCTGGTGCAGGTCTACAATTTTCTTCCTGGTGTCCTTCAACAGCTCTTTGGTCTTGGCCATGGTTGAGTTTGGAGTCTGACTGTTGGAGGCTGTGGACAAGTGTCTTTTATACAGATAACGAGGTCAAACAGGTGCCATTAATACAGGTAACGAGTGGTGACAGAAGAGCTTCTTGTAGAGCTGAATCTTCTTATGTGTAATAGATTCAGTGATAATCATAATTGATTTTGCCTGTCATTGACAGATAATTACAGTGAAGCAAGGAGAAAGCTTCCACTTTCAGAGCAACAGACAGATCTCCAGTCAGAGGCTGAGAATGAGTCACTGAATCCACCAAAAAGGAAAATAAAGTAAGTTTTCATGTAATAATGACATTACACAAGTAGTTCAGCAAAAAATATATAATTAATAACATTTATCTCTTACCCCAGAAGCAATAGATCACCAATACATGTTCGATGTCAGACGCCTGCTTCTCTAGTTTACAATGGGAGTTGCTAGGCCAACTAAAAATCACTGATTTTAGATTTTCACCAAGCTCATCTCAAAATCTGAATTTCATTGCTTCGAAAAGCTACGTAAATATGTTAAAAAAGCAAAACAGAAGAACAGGACAAACTAGAGAGGTGCATTACCTGAAGAAAATGGGAGTATGATTGCCACTCTGCAATGGCCGACCCAGAGCGTACCTAAGAGGCTCCGAAGGCCATCACATGTGTCTTAAGATTGCATCCAGGACCAAGCCTACCAAATTTCGTGGCCATAGGTCAAAAACTGACCAAGTTACCGTCAGTGCCCTACCAGGGGCTCCAATGCCCAGCCGGGGCCCTCAGGGGCCAACCACATTAATATCATTGGGCCCATTCATTTCTTATGGGAAAATTTTGGACTTTGCGAGGCCAACCACAAGGCCCTACACAAACACACCATTCCCGATCAGACCATAAGCATTGGCACTGAAACGGGGTCGAGATCTCAAATTGCGGCAGTTGATAGCCTGACAACAACGTGGAATAATAAGAAGAAGAAGAAGAAGAAGAAGAAGAAGAGGAAGAAGAAGTAGAAGAAGAAGTAGAAGAAGAAGAAGAAGAAGAAGAAGAAGTAGAAGAAGAAGTAGAAGAAGAAGTAGAAGAAGAAGAAGAAGAAGAAGAAGAAGAAGAAGAAGAAATAATAAAATTAAGACTTTCGGATAACAGTAGTGTGCTTGCCTCTATAGGCAATCACACTAATAAACCTTATTTAAACTTAAGCTGGGTCAGCCTTTGCAGTTCTCCTCCATCACCATACAGATATCACATTTGTAGTTTTAGCATAGCTAAAAGCTGCACTTCAAATAATGCTATGAAATAAGGTTTTGGATTAAATTTAGTATAAACAGCAAAAAACCCAAATCTAGATGTAGTCTGTGTATTACCACCAAATTTTCTAATGATGCAAAAAAAAATCAAACTCTAGCTTTTAGCATTGAACCACAGGTTAGCAGGTGTGCAGTGCAGGAAAGCTATAGTCACAAAGTTAGCTTGTTCTTAAATGGTGCAGCACATTAATCTTGGTACGTGTACAGATGCTGGAATGTAACTGCTGCACCATTTAAGGTGGAATGGGAAATTCAGCTGACGAATAAGATCTATGCATAAAACCTCCAACACCACTGCTGTGTCTGATACAATCAAACCCACAACACACACTACAATGTCAATACATATACAATGTCAGTGTCACTATATAGTGAACCTATAAGGTAACCATAACTCACACAATGGCAAAGTGTAAGAACAGGGTAGGTCGAATTAAAAATGTCTGCTTGATACATTTAAGTCTTTTATTACTTTTTAAGTCACATCTTAAAAAGATTGGGAAGAACTTCTGCATCTGCTTCAGCAACATCATTGCTGTCAACGGCCTCACATAAGGTCCTAGAAAACTCATCCAAAAGGCATGGGGAAATTAATCTTGGAGCATCCCTTCGTCAGGCTATTGACATATCAGGCCACTCAGAAACTCCTAGTCAATTATGGCAAGAGGACTATTATGAAGAACAATCACAAATCCAGAATCATCAAATAAACCCATGACGTCAAGAACCATGTATACAGTCCCAGCACCAGGCAGCTCAATGGGTATGGCAGCAGGAAGCCCCTCCAGGGTCAACCAAGGAAACACCCAGGCTCCAAAGACTCAGAAATGTCTCTGTTTGTGACCAGAAGTGTGCATGTAAGAATTTTTATCTGTGTTATCAGCTTATGTTGTGTATGTTCATTTTATACACTGATTCAGTACTCTAATGTTGCTTTTAATGTTGCTTCAGCACTACTGCATGACCCATTGACAAAGCAGGAAATAATAATTGAGAAACAGAGGAACTTAATAAAGATCCAAGATCTTAAGACATCCAGAGCTAGTGAAAACACAGCTGCTTGTGACTTGGATGAAAGGCACATTTCTGTTGAAGACCTTCCTTCACTGATGGCTCTGGAAAATGACCTTCGGTCATCTCCAGACAACAGAAAAAATCTGGGTATACAAGTATTTCTTTTATATAGTTTTCCCGTTTGAAAAAGTCCTCTTATTTATTTAGTTTTAACAAACTGTGGTAACCTTGTAGCAGTAATGTATTTGTTAAAACAGCATGGTGCATTATTCAAGCAAAGCCTTCCTGTTTCTAGTCCTTTTAGCTAATAATGTTTGACATATTAGCAGGTAGTGCCCAAGTGAATGAAGACTTGGTAATATATCAATAAAAAATGGCCAGTACATAATATTGTAATTTAGAATTTTGCCAAGTCTCAGACTGATCAAGGCTTATATTGGTGATGCTTATCGTTCTCTACTAGAATATTCAATGGATATTTGCCATCTTTCCAGATGCTTAAACTGGGGCTTATTGGTGGTGCTGATATCAAGGACACTGTCTGGCGGATTTTAAAGCAGACAGTTAAAAATGATTTGGCTAAAACTGTCAACTGGCGAGGGGTAACTGGAAAGACAGGATTTCAAAGCCTGCAGCTCAAGAGTGTTGTAACTGGTAAGTGTTTTTGCAAAAGCTGATTTTATAGATCTTAATGGAGTCTACCTCAAACAGAATAACTGTTTCTATGGGACCTGACATGTTATGAAGCTAGAAGCTCCCATTACTTAGGAGTTCATTAATTCATTTTCTTATCCGCATAATGTTAGTCAGGGTTGCAGGGGAGTCGGTGCCTAAGCACAGGACATGAGGCAGGAACAACCCTAGACAGGGCACCAATCCATCATAGGGCACATACACTCACACACTAAGGGCACATTAGAAACACCAGGTAACCTAACACACGTCTGTGTACCCAGAGTTAACTCACACAGACATGGGGAGGACATACAGACTTCACACAGGTGGAGCCCAGGGTCGGGATCAAACCAGAGACGCTGGAGCTGTGAGGCGACAGTACTAACCACTGCACCACTGTGCTGCCCACTTCTAGGAGAACCTCACTCCTGTTTTCTTTCTTAGTTTAGACCACGTTTCACTGTGCTTGTTCAGTGGCTTGTAAGCATAACATCCAGTCTTTAGGGTGCTGCTGCAATTTTTTTTGTTTGTTTTTCTACAGCAAAAATTAAGATTTTTAGTAATTGTATTGACTGTATAATCTTAAGTTATTTTCTGAACTAACTGCTAAAGTCATGTGATAAATGTATCTGTATGCAGATTAATGCGCTAATAAGAATGTCATCAGAAAGGGCATATGACAAATTTATCAATAATATAAATTAATATATTCTTGAATTTGTATAATTTAATACAATTTGTAAATGCTATTGTTTTTATTTAACAATTGTGACAAAATAAATGAAGCTATGGTGGCACAGTGTTGTAGGGATAAGAACGTTTACCTCACAATTCAACGATCCAGGTTCAGATCCGTGAACCTGGAACCTGGGTTTCTCCAGGTACTCCATTTCCTCCCACCTTTCAAAGACATGCATTAGGTTAATTGGTGTCTCTAAAGTGCCCTAGTGTGCATGTATGTGTGAATGTCTGTGCCCTATGATGGATTGTTGTCCTGTCTAGGGTTGTTACTGCCTTGTTCCCTGTGCCGCTGGTCAGGCACCGACTCCCCCCTCGTCCTTAAACAGGATTAAGTGGGTAAAAAAATGAAAGAATGATTGATTGATTGAATGAATGACTGACTGAATGAATAACTGTCGCTATAATTTGTACTAATCTCTTTACATTGTTCTGTGTCCGTCTGCTAGAAGCTGTAAGAAGAAACCCCCATGTGCCCAGGCCACTGAGATGGAGGTTGAACAAGTCATAAGAAGATGGTTTCATCTGGCTGGTGATCGGGAGGGAAGGAGGAAGAGGAGAAAACTAAATACAGAAGACACACTGGAAAATACATCAGGACAAAACAAAATGTAATGGACCCACGTCAACACTGGAGAGTCTGTCAAGACACAATGGACAGTTGAAGCTGTGAAGGAACGCTTAAGACCTGTTTGTTTAATGTCCCTAATACGGCATGTTAATAAAGACATTGTTTTGACTTGAAATTAAGTGACTTAATTGTTCATATACACCCAAATACTAGGCCTGGCAAATTTTGGGGGGCCCATGGCTCTGGGGTTTCTTCTCACCTTTCAAAGAAGTCAGGTTAATTGGTGTCTCTAAAGTGCATTAGTGTGAGTATGCGTGTGAGTGTATGTGCCCTACAATGCACAGCTGCCCTGTCTAGGGTTGGTCCTGCCTTGTGCCCCATGCTGCTAGCTAAGAAATGGCTCCCCTGCAACCATGGTCAAAAAAGAACTGTTAGGCAAATGAATGAATGAATGGATTTGGCGTAGTACTGGCTTAAATACGGGTCTTCTGGCTCAGCTGTGGTTAAGTTATGGCTGTATTTTGAGGGCATTGTATAAGATATGGGTGAGTTTTGACATTTTTCTGGCATGGGATTGGTTGGACTCTGGTAAATTAAGTTTGGGCCAGTTTTGGCCCGTAATTCCATGAGGCAACTGGGCCGAATCCTGGAGTACAATTTGGCCCAGATTTGGGCCAGGACTATTTTGCTATCTGGGGAAGGTAGGACCCCTAACAATACACAATATATAATGCTCAGTATCAGTGCTTTACTTGTCACATTCCAAGCCCAAGAATGACATGAATATCCTGTCACAAGTTCAGGAAAAGAACAGGAGTATGATTGTGGAACATTATTCAATTTTAAAATCTATAGGTCATCTTAATATTGGAATAACATATTATTTTTAAATTAGTTTTAAAAATATTTTGTCATTCACCCATATTTCTATGTACAGTATTTCAATGTACAACTGTAGCACTACCCAAGGCTCAGATGTGAATGCAAGTGTAACTTTGTCTGACAAAGAGCATGGGCTGGTAACATTGAAGAGTGTGGATTAAAAAAAAAATGAAACACTTTGTGCTCAGGGAAAAAAAAAAGACTACAGTACAATTATAGGAGCCAAAGCTGAGTTTATTTTGCGCAATTCATTGGCCACCTTTCCTTTAAGCCACATGAGCCACCCTAGATTTGAGATGAAAAAATGTTTTACAAAAGATAAAATGGGGGACCAACCCTACATAGGGCACAGGGAAAATGCACACACATTCACTTACTCACAATGTGACAGTTTTGAGACACCAATTGACCTAACACTGGTCTTTGGAATGTGGGAGGAAACTAGAGTACCTGGAGGAAACCCATGCATACACTGGGAGAAGATGCAAAGGGCAAACAGGCAGAGACTGGGCTGGGAATCAAACCTGGGATTTCTGAAGCTATGAGGTGACAGTGGTAGCCACTGTGCAGCCCTGATTGAAGATCAAATTAAAAACAATGAGCATACATACATTTACATTATGTGTCTATGTTAAGTGTGAAATTTGGTACAGTAATGGACATCAACTCAAATTCGGAGTTATCATTGAGTGCAAAGTTTTAAAATAATGGACTAGCATTGAAATTATGTGACGAGTTATAGTTTTCATAAGAGTACTTTACGATAAACCAAAAAACTTGTGGTATGGATGAAAAATATCTGAGTTTTGAAAGCTCTTTTTTCTCAGCAGCGAATCAAGATGATTCAAGATGTTGGCAGATATGAGCAAAATATGAGCCTTTATTGAAATTTCTGCTATAACTCAATGGGAGACAATAGATTACTGGAGGAGTCTTTTTTCTCTAGAGAAAAACCTGAGTAAATAAAAGTCTTGTTTTTCTTTCCATTTGTTTTTTTCAATGTTGTCTAGGAACATCTAAAGAGACATTAAGGATAGTTTTATGTTATATTTCTTTTCCCATTGGATTATAAGTTATTTGAGATATTGAAGTGAACAAGTGAAAATTAATTTAGTTTCATCCATCATGTAATTCTATAATAAAATTTTTAATTATGACCATTAGCCACAGAGTATCTCTTGCTACATTTTTTCCCCACATCAAGGGATTGGTTCATCATTTTTCTTCTTCACTCAAAGATACAGCAAATTTGATTAAATTAAATTAATGTGATTGGAACAAATTATTGTTTTCAGTGGACAGTGGATGTAAAAGGTTTGTATAATAATTATATACATCATCTCTGCCCCTGCTGAGACCTTGAGAAAGACCATAACTCTCTGACTAATTATTTTAGATTTTATTCTTTATGGTTTTTTTTATTATATATACTATTTTATTTATTATATTATCAGTTTCATAATTATTTTATTTAGCTTCTCTGCATTTAAACCATAATAATAATAACACTGTTACAAATTATTTAGGTAATTTAGTTCTTACATAAAACATCTAGACTGGGCAGCACAGTGGGGCAGTGGTTAGTGTGGTTGCCTCACAGCTCCAGCCTCTCTGGTTCGATCCTCACCTCAGACTCTGTCTATGTGGAGTCTGCATGTCCTCCCTGTGTCTGTGTGAGTTTACTCCCATTTACTCCCACATTACAAAAACATGTGTTTAATGAATTGGTGTTTCTAACGTGCCCTGTGTGAGTGTATGTTCCCTACGATTGACTCCCTGTATAGGGTTGTTCCTGCCATGTGCATGGTACTTCTGGTTCTGACCATCTAGACTGCCCAAGAAGGTTGGGTCCCTTTTTAAGCTTTTGTCCTCCCAAGTGTTGCTATGCCACTGTCACCCTAGGCTTGCTCAGTTTGGGCAGTGGGCCTAGATATTTGTAAAACTGATTTAAGACAGTGCTCTATTGTAAAGAGCACTCTCTACATAAAGCTCTTTGTCTTTAATTTTGACAGGTGGGTGTGTTTTTGCAATTACTAATACTATTGTTTTTTGCTGGTAAGATGTTTTCCCTTTCTGAACCAAATCCACACAATTTGTATACCAGTGATTCCACCTTAGCTGTTAGCACACATTTGCTGAATTTAAATTACCTACAGAAAGATTCATAAATTAATTGAAACGCTTGTGTTACCTTTACATGTACATAAGTGTTAAGTCTTTCACACTAATACAAATACATTTCTATTTGAAGTGTTAATCTACTCTATGAATAACTAAACTGGAAATCAGACTTAATGCTAAAAGGAAATTTTATCAGCAACTAACCACAAATTCCTATTCTGCCTGTGCATTTCAATGAAAAATATTACAAACCTTACCTCATATTGTAGTGTTTTACTTTTAAGTTCCCTGTATGACCGACTGTCTCTGGCTATGCCTGTGTCCATTAGAAGCAACAGTGCAGAATGAATCGTTGACAAAAGAGGAATTACAGGAACTGAGGAGGAGTCAAGCCCTGAAGACGTTAGCGGTCTTTCACAATGACCATGCTAGAGGTAAAGACGTTGAAAACAAATGCTGATCATAAATCAGTAGATTGAGGGAAACGGTTTATATAAAACCTCTCAGAATGTGGGAACACAGTTTACAAGTCTACAGTCTCCCAACTCAAATAACAAATGGCCAGAGTTCAGCAGTTTCGTAAATTTTTTGCACAAAGGCACTTACAAAACCTGGACAATAACTGGTTAGTTAAATCAGGTGTCTGATTGGGAAAATCACCAGTCTGTATTTTGCATCACTGTGTATACCATCTTTTTTCAAAGACATGCAAGAAGTGCCTTATCAGTACTCCATGCAATGTCTCACTATCTGTTTTTCACTGACCATTCTACCCCCTCTGTGTATTTGTTTCACCAGCACAGATCAACCTGGTTTCAGGTTCCTCCTCAAAACCTATCTTACCTATTTAATTACTATAAACCTGATACTCTCTATACGTCCCAGGCCTCTTAGATAAACCTGAAAAACCTGAATCTGTACTCTCTACAAAAATGCTAATTTATACAGTGGTGCTTGAACGTTTGTGATCCCTTTAGAATTTTCGATATTCTGCATAAATATGGCCTAAAACATCATTAGATTTTCACACAAGTCCTAAAAGTAGATAAAGAGATCCCAGTTCAACAAATGAGACAAAAATATTATACTTGGTCATTTATTTCCTGTGAAAAATGATCCAATATTACATATTAGTGAGTGGCAAAAGTATGTGAACCTCTAGGATTAGCAGTTAATTTGAAGGTGAAATTAGAGTCAGGTGTTTTCAATAAATGGGATGACAATCAGGTGTGAGTGGACACCCTGTTTTATTTAAAGAACAGGAGAAGGTCTGCTCAAAGTCAAAGTCTGCTCTTCACAACACATGTTTGTGAAAGTGTATCATGGCACGAACAAAGGAGATTTCTGAGGACCTCAGAAAAAGAGTTGCTGAAGTTCATGAAGCTGGAAAAGGTTACAAAACCATCTCTAAAGACTTTGGACTTCATGAATCCACAGACAGACAGATTGTGTACAAATTTAGGAAATTCAAGACCATTGTTACCCTCCCAAGGAGAGGTTGACCAACAAAGATCTCTCCAAGAGCGAGGCCTGTAACAGTTGGTGAAGTCACAAATGACCCCAGGGTAACTTCTAAGCAACTCGCTCGCATTGGCTAAAGTTAATGTTCATGAGTCCACCATCAGAAGAACACTGAACAACAATGTTGAACATGGCAGGGTTGTAAGGAGAAAGCCACTGCTCTCCAAAAAGAGCTTTGCTGTTCGCCTGCAGTTTGCTAAAGATCATGTGGACAAGCCAGAAGGCTATTGGAAGAATGTTTTGTGGACGAATGAGACCAAAATAGAACTTTGTGGTTTAAAAGAAAAGCATTATGTTTGGAGAAAGGAAAACACTGCATTCCAGCATAAGAACCTTATTCCAGCTGTGAAACATGGTGGTGGTAGTATCATGGTTTGGGCCTGTTTTGCTGCATCTGTGCCGGATGGCTTTGCCATCATTGATTGGTGGGGAACAATGAATTGAATTATATCAGAGAATTCTAAAGGGAAAATGGCAGCAACATCTGTCCCATGAAACTGAATCTCAAGAGAGGAGAAGGTGGGTAATGCAGCCAGACAACGACCTAATCCCACAAGTCGTTCTTACCAAAGAATGGTTAAAGAGGAAAAAGTCATGTTTGGAATGGCCAAGTCAAAGTCCTGACTTTAACCCAACGAAATGTTGTGGAAGGACCTGAAGCGAGCAGGTTTTTCATGTGAGGAAAACCAACCAAACCACCAGAGTTTGAAGCTGTTCTGTACGGAGGAATGGGCTAAAATTCCTCCAAGCCGGTGTGCAGGACTGATCAACACTTACAGGAAACGCTTAGTTGCAGTTATTGCTGCACAGGGGGGGTCACACCAGATACTGAAAGCAAAGGTTCACATACTTTTGCCACTCACTAATATTAATTTCGGATAATTTGCCTCAATAAATAAATGACCAACTATTATTTCATTTTAAATAATTACTCTGGTTTTAATGCAAGCAGGCTAAACTGCCACACTGTCCCCACTTATGTTTGCTGAACTTCTTTTACAAATATAAGTAATGGAAATCAAACAATTTCAACAATTTTCATATTGTTGAATAGCCTTATTTATAATATCCCTCACCAAATCGTATTTTTTGTTATTAATACATTTTTAATGCTTAAAGTTTTTAAAATATGTTGTGTGCCTGAGTCCACAACCTGAAAAATATTCTTGAAATGTATTTTAGTAGTTCATTATGTTTCATGGTTGAAGGTGTGGATTAGTTTCCTATACATATTTAATTCAATGTATTGTTGTTCAATGGTGTGATGTCCCCTCCCTTTTGCATCCTGGCCCCCCTATTACCTGTGTGTTTTTTAATATTAATTCAATAAAACCATCAATTATTATGCTTGTCTTTGTGGTTCCATGAAAGGAATTAATCTGTAAAATGAAAGCACTTAAAATTTGAGATACATTCCATGGAAATTAATTTTTTGTCTTAAAAGAAATGTATTAAAATTACATTGTGCCTTAAAATACTACATATCTTTTATAGATAATGATTGTTTATTAATACTTTCTTAAAATTCATTTGTAGTACAAAGTGAGACATTTTAGGTCTTAGAAAATGTAAATATTACAAAAATTGTGCATTCAAAACACTTATTAATAGAGATGAGAATGTCCTATAACAGGTGGAGACATTTATCCTATGTTACATGCAAAGAATTTGGTCAAACGTATTACAGCATAATATGCTGAGCTGGACCAATATATATTTACTATACTTTAACAATGCCTCCTTCAGACAAAAACGTAAAATCATGGAAAGTTTTTAATTTTTTGTTAGAAAGCTACCAAGCTGAAATGGCACCGAATAGTAGGAATGACCCTGATACCGTCAGGTTTGATATAGATAATATTGCAGTGCTATGTAAATCACATGTACATCACAGTGTCTCATATAGTTGTTTTTATTATACTCAGGTTAATAAAATAAAGAACTACCTCTGGAAATAGTGCATGCTCTAAAAGGAGCAGACTTATCCGTTGTCTTATCCGTTGTCTTATCCGCTTAATCCCGGTCAGGGTAGAAGGAAAACTGAATCTTTCATCTGAATCACCTGAATCTTCCAACGGTCTACTTTTAAATGTATGTAGTTAAAAAGTGAATTAATTTCGTAGTCCTATGTGAGAGTGCAACACGCACATTCAGTCACACAGCCAGAGAGCAGTTCTTCAAGGCCCACCTATTTGCAAACAGAGCTACAATGCATTTGGAAAGTATTCAAACCTTTCAATTTTTTCACATTTTTTATGTTGAGACCTTGTGGTAAAATAAAAAAATATCTAGTTTTTACCTGTAATTCTGCACTCAATACCCCATAGTGACAAAGTAAAAACAGAATTTTAGAATATTTAGCAAATTTATTGAAAAGGAAAAAATTAAATATTGAATTGACATAAGTATTTAGGTCTCCCCAGAGATGTTCAATTGGGTTCAAGTCAGGGCTCTGGCTGGGCGACTCAAGGACATTCACAGTTGTCCCTGAGCCACAAGGTTGAAAAAGTTCAACCTTGGTTTAATCAGACCAGGGAATCTTGTTTTTCACAGTCTGAGAGTCCTTTAGGTGCTGTGATCTTTACTGAGGAAAGGCATCTGTCTGGCCACTCTGCCATAAAGCCCAGATTGGTGGAGTGCTGCAGTGATGGTTGACCTTCTGGAAGTTTCTCCCCTCACAGGATCCCTCCACAGGATCTTTGGAGCTCAGCCAGAGTGACCAGTGGGTTCTTGATCACCTCTCTTACCAAGGCCCTTCTGCCCCGCTGCTACACAAACAGTGTAAGCTTGTCTGCACTTGCGCAGAGCGACGTACCCAAGCGGAGCGCCACGAAGGCAGGTCACGGTACTCCCATGGCTTCGGGAGCGTGACACGGATGCGGAAGAGAAAGAGGCTGAATAAGCAGCCCAGCATCCTTTCAATGCACAATCACGGTGAAGAGGGGTGAAATTAAAGCCGAAATGGGCTGCCGGTGAGTGAAGGAGAAGGCGTCTGGGGCGCACGTCACCGCAGCGGGCAGGCCAAAGCCGCCGAGGAGACGGTGGGGCCTCGAGGATGGCAAACGGGAGTGAAATAGCAGTTAATATGCTATTAACTAACCCCTGGCAGTTACCTCGGGCCTAAAAGCCATACTTTTGCTGGATAGCAGGTAGCTACACAATACAACAATACAATACAATAGCTAATACAACACAAAAATGCCCAAAAGGCAAACCACGGCTGTGACAGCACGCAAAACGGGACTGGTGAGGTCCCAAACTCTATAAGGATGCCACAACCTGCAGTGCGCCCAAAAGTCTCCTACAAAGATATGTTATATCAATGTTATTCCTCAGTCATTGAAGTTTTCCTCTGCTTGTGAATGGAGAAGCTAAAATCTCCATTCAATAAGTGCTGGGTACTTTATCACATTTCAGTGGAGGAATTAAACCCAAAAGCTGAGTTGTAATTGTAACCCAGCTGTTGGATCAGGTCAATCACCCAAATGATGGGGTCATATAAGATAAAACACCACAGCAAAATGACCTCAGCTATGCTGTGTGTGTGTGTCTGTGAACGTGTGTGTGTGTGTGTGGAAATGTGGAGCCATGTACACATATGTCCACATGGTGTACAAACAGAGACTGTATAAAAAGACTAGTAGTAAACAAATGTGAAGGGCAAAGTGCTGGAAAATCTACTGACATAGATCACAGTGCTTTGTGCATATATAGGTCAATGAAACTAAACTCTGCCCACTAGAGTTGATCTGGCTGTATCCTTTCTATTCAGCGCTACCCCATATTAAAAAAACATATCCGATAGCGGAGTATGAGACCTGGTGCTTGGCTGATGTACTTCAGATTTCTTATAATCATGGCTGGCGTAGGGTTTGGGCATTGCACCCCACCCTCCTTCTCCCAGTTTTACGCTGTGCCACACAGCAATTGCATAATATTCTTTTTTGAACATTGACTGGACTTTCCTCAAGGATTTTGAATATACATCATTCAAAGATCCAAAACTGGCAGAGATAGCAAAACACTTTCCTAAAAATACTATGCTAAAAATACATCCAAAATTAAGACCTGTAAGATAACTGATATGCAGAATGATAATACAAGCTTTTTTGTCATTTTTTATTAACTGGCAGAAGATTTCTGGATTTTTGGTTATCAAGACCACATTTTGTAATTGATCTCACATATGTAACAATATGTATATGTATATGTATATGTACATGTAAATTTATATAGTAGCTGAGTTGACTAGTTAACAGTTTGCAACTTGGATTTCATAACATCCCATGTTCAGTGTTAAACACAGTGTGTAGGCTGGCCTACTATTATATACATATATACATGTACATGACCTTTAAATCTGACGAACAAATGACACTTTACAAACGACAATTACTAGTGCTACTCATCTTGAATAGTTACCTAATGTCACCCTCTAGTGTGTAAACTAGATCACTGCATCTAGACAGGAATTGGAAGTAGCATCTGCATCAGTGTGTATGTTAATAGAGAGGGAAGCAGCACGATTTTTCCCACCAATGCACCACAGTGCTTTCAGTAGCGGTTGTAGGCCACTGGCCATGTTAGAGGGGCCGATTACTTTCTGTCTAAATGTGCACTGTCACATTTAGGCAAAGGAAACAAAGGGGTGTGTTGGATTCTTCTGTGCTTATATAAAAACCAGGAAAGAATTCATCATTGAAATTTTGTAATTTAATTAATTGCAAATTTATAAAACTAATAAATAAACAACAGGTCATGGAAATAATACATTTAGTGAGTAGTTTTATTAATGTTCCAAATGACTTATCCTTTGGGTATATCATTAAGGGCAACACTGTGGCGAAGTGGTTAGTGTTATAACATCATGGGTCCAGAGATCTCCAGTTTAATCCTTTGCCTGGCTACAGCCTGTTTGAATGTAACATGTACTCGCTGTATCTGCATGTGTTTCCTCTGAGTATGCTGGTTCCTTCCAACATTCCAAAGACATACTTTAGGTCAGTTGGTGTATGAAAAGTGTCCTTGTGTGTGTCTGCAGGTGTCCTGCAGTAGATTGACGCACTGTCTAAAGTTGTTTCCTCCCTTTCGCCCTGTGCTACCAGTTAGGTCCAGGCTTCCTGAATGCAACCCTGAGTTAGATTAAGCAGGTATGAAAATGAAAGAATTACTTGAATGATATATAATTCAGTAACATTAGCTATTAACTATATACATGTTTCTAGAAAGGATGTACATACAGTAATCTAAAAAAAGGACAAATACATAATACAAATTTTTCGGCTTACCGTCCAGCACTAGTATTACATCAATATGGACCAAAATCTCTGAGGAATATTCTCAGTATAAATCAATTGCGTTCTGAAGGGTATAAGAGTTTGACCTACACATATTATTGATTAGGGTGTGAATACTAAATCTCCCAAACTTTGAACACCACAGTACACCATTAACTCCATTATTAAGAAACTGAAATAATGTGGAAAAAACGTGACTCCACTTAGACAAGGTGATCCATCAAAAGTCATTGGCCAATTAATGAAGGCAATAACATAAATGGAATATTTAAAAGTGTAATTAGAAACGATAATTATCAGTTAGCAGACAGTATAAACCCAAGACATTTCATGTTTTGTCTGGTTAGCAGCATTTCATTTGTTAATACACATCCATTCCTGCATTGCAGGCCTGCAACACATTCCAAAAAAACGTAATTTTGCCATTCCTTCTCACAACACTTACGAGACATTTTGACACCAAGGACACCAAACAATGAAGTTTTTCAAGTTGGTGTGCAACAGTACACAGTTGTTGTTGTCACATTTTTTCTATTTTAAAATCTCCATACATTCTCTACTGGGGACGGGTCATGACTGCAGGCAGGCCAGTCCAGTAATCGTACCCTCTTCTTCCACAACCATGCCTTTGTAATGTGTGCAGCATGATATTTTGCATTGCCTTGAAGCAACTTATGTTGCTCTAACACCTCAATGTACTTTTCTGTATTAATGCTGCCAGCACAGAAGCATAAATTACCTTTGTCAAGGGAACTGACACAACTCGTACCATGGCAGACACTGGCTTATGGACTTATTGATAACAGTCTGGAAGGTCCAGAGCTCACAGTATCCATTTCTTCCAAAAAAGATCTGGAATATTAATTTGTCTGACCACACGTTTCCACTGTGTGATGGTCCATCCTAGATGCCTCCGAGCCCAGAGAAGTCAACACCTCCTCTGGCTATTGTTAACTAAGGTTTCTTTTTTGCCCAGTAATGTTTTAAGGAGCATTTGTGAATGTCACTCTGTATTGTAGTGCTTGACGAAGGTTTGCCAAAGTAATCCCTTGCTCATGTGGTTATATCAGTTTAGGATGAATGATGGTTCTTGATGCAGTTTCGTCTGAGGGATTGGAGATCATGGGTCTTCAGTTTAGACTTGGCCCTTTGCACTGAAATTCCTCCACATTCCTTAAATTGTTTAATGATATTATGCACTATAGAGGAAGAAAAATGCAAATCCCTTCCAACCTTTCTTGAGGAACATGATTTTTTCCACAGTTTTCTCATGCATTTGTTGAAAAACGAGATCCTCTACCCAAATTTGCTCCTTAGAGACTCAGCCTTTCATGGATACTGCTTTGATCAAATCATGATTACAGTCACTTGTTGACATCTCCTGTTTGACATCACATTATTATTATTATTATTATTATTATTATTTGCATCATTACTGGCCCTAAATTGCCCCATCCCAACTTTTTTTGTATTTTACAGGCCTGAAATTCAGGAATGGGTGGCCATTAACAAATTAAGTTGACCAGAAAAAACATTAAATATCTTGGGTTCATACTATCTGCGATGAAATAAAAGTCAAATTAAATGTGATAGATACTGCATTTGCATATATATATATAGCCACGCTCGGCGCGATCGCGCATTGCACCTCCTTGTCTTCGCACCCCCTTGGCTCTCACATGGCTTTTTTTTTTTTTTTGTAGCACTGTTTTTGTTAGGTACAGTGGTGCTTAAAAGTTTGTGAACCCTTTAGAATGTTCTATATTTCTGCATAAATATGACCTAAAACATCATCAGATTTTCACACAAGTCCTAAAAGTAGATAAAGAGAACCCAGTTAAACAAATGAGACAAAAATATTATACTTGATCATTTATTTATTTATTATCCAATATCTTTGCTTTCAGTATCTGGTGTGACCCCCCTGTGCAGCAATAACTGCAACTAAATGTTTCCTGTAACTGTTGATCAGTCCTGCACACCGGCTTGGAGAAATTTTAGCCCATTCCTCCATACAGAACAGCTTCAACTCTGGGATGTTGGTGGGTTTCCTCACATTAACTGCTCGCTTCAGGTCCTTCCATAACATTTCGATTGGATTAAGGTCAGGAGTTTGACTTGGCCATTCCAAAACATGAACTTTATTCTTCTTTAACCATTCTTTGGTAGAACGACTTGTGTGATTAGGGTCGTTTTTTGTCTTGCTGCATGACCCACCTTCTCTTGAGATTCAGTTCATGGACAGATGCCGTGACATTTTCCTTTAGAATTCTCTGATATAATTCAGAATTCATTGTTCCATCAATGATGGCAAGCTGTCCTGGCCCAGATGCAGTAAAATAGGCCCAAAACATGATACTACCACCACCATGTTTTACAGATCGGATAAGGTTCTTATGCTGGAAAGTAGTGGGGTTTTTTTTCTCCAAACATAAGGCTTCTCTTTTAAACCAAAAAGTTCTATTTTGGTCTCATCCATCCACAAAACATTCTTCCAATAGCCTTCTGGCTTGTCCACGTGATCTTTAGCAAACTGCAGACGAGCAGCAATTTTCTTTTTGGAGAGCAGTGGCTTTCTCCTTGCCATGCACACCATCGTTGTTCAGTGTTCTTCTGATGGTGGACTCATGAACATTAACATTAGTCCTCCAGTTGCTTAGACGTTACCCTGGGGTTCGTTGTGACCTCGCCAACTATTACATGCCTTGCTCTTGGAGTGATCTTTGTTGGTCAATCACTCCTGGGGAGGGTAACAGTGGTCTTGAATTTCTTCTATTTGTACACAGTCTGTCTGACTGTGGATTAGTGGAGTCCAAAGTCTTTAAAGATGGTTTTGTAACCTTTTCCAGACTGATATGAGATGAGCATCAACAACTCTTTTTTTGAAGTCCTCAGAAAACTCCTTTGTTCGTGCCATGATATACTTACACAAACATGTTTTGAAGAGTAGACTTTGATAGATCCCTGCTCTTTAAACCTTCAACTTCACATCTGATTGTCATCCTATTGATTGTAAACACTTGACTCCAATTTCACCTTCAAATTAACTGCTAATCCTAGAGGTTTACATACTTTTGTCACTCACTAATATGTAATATTGGATAATTTTCCTCAATAAATAAATGACCAAGTATAATATTTTTGTCTCATTTGTTGAACTGGGTTCTCTTTATCTACTTTTATTTCTTGTGTGAAAATCTGATGATGTTTTAGATCATATTTATGCAGAAATATAGAAAATTCTAAAGGGTTCACAAACTTTCAAGCACCACTGTAAGCTCGTGATTTATAGATCGCCAGCTATGGGCAGTCAGGAGGCTGCCCAATAACCATTGGGGCCTAGTTTTAGTGTAGGTAAAGCTTATTCTAGCACCCACGGTTGCGACTTCCTCTGCGTTTTTTTGGGCTTGCTCACTGTGGCAAAGCACACCCGCCTACTCCCTCCTGTGCCATCACCCTCCCTCCTTCATGATCGGGGGAAATAAAGTTCCCCTCGTGATCATGCTTGGAAAGGACGCTGTGCTGCTTAATCAGCCTCGTCCTTTTCCTACCAGCGTCCATGCCGTGCTCCTGTGCAGGAGTTCCCGTGGCACGCTTTCACAAACGCTCCGCTCGGGTACCGAAGCTCTGCACAATCGTGGACCTGTTACACTGCTTAGTTGTTGGACCTGTTAGCTAAAAAACCAAAGAACAGAAAACGCCGCAAGCACTCAGCCCATCCATGCGCTTATGGCGTTTTCTTTTCTTTGATTTTTTCTGTTTGTTTCTTCAGTGGCTGAGTGGCATGTTGGGTTAACTCAACGTCAAACCACGCATCCTCCCAGGCTTTGATCCTTGCCCACTGAAACCATTTTTTTTGTTGTTTTATTTAGTTTCATTTATTTATTTATATTTTTGGTTCACAATTTCCATCTGGAACTGCATTTGGGTTCTAAAACCCTTTATATTTTTATTGGTTCACCTGCTTTTTAATATGGCAAACCGTAACACCTTGGACTGTTTTTTAAATGAGAGGTGGACAAACCACTTAAACAACAAATGAATAGAGTGTGCAACAAATCTAAAGTAGAGTGCTATGTTTATAGCTCCTGTGGCCATAATGTTTAACAAGTTAATAAATGTAGCTTGAGGTCCACTTCCTTGCTTCAGTTTTTTTCATTTCTCGGGAGACTGCTCAATGGACACAAATTTCAGTTCTATCTGCTTTATTGTCTTTATGCCTGCACACAGTAGTACAGTGCAGCTAGCATATGTGTTTAAACCAGATACTGAAACCAAAGGTACATATACTTTTGGCCACTCACAGTATGTACAGGGGTGCTTGAAAGTTTCTATATTTCTGCATAAATATGACCTAAAACATCATCAGATTTTACTAATTTTTTATAATTTTTTATAATTTTTTATAATTCAAAATTCATTGTTCCATCAATAATTGCAAGCTGTCCTGGCCTAGATGCAGCAAAACAGGCCCAAACCATGATACTACCACCACCATGTTTCTCAGGTGGGATAAGGTTCTTATGCTGGAATGCAGTGTTTTCCTTTCTCCAAACATAACACTTTTCTTTTTAACCAAAAGTTCTATTTTGGTCTCATCTGTCCATAAAACATTCTTCCAATAGCCTTCTGGCTTGTCCACATGATCTTTAGCAATGTTCTTTTTGGAGAGCAGTGGCTTTCTCCTTGCAATGCTGCCATGCATACCATTGTTGTTCAGTCTTCTTCTGATGGTGGACTCATGAACATTAACATTAGCCAATGTGAGAGAGGCCTTCGGGTGCTTAGAAGTTCGGTTGCACTGGGGTCCGTTGTGACCTCGCCAACTATGACATGCCTTGCTCTTGGAGTGATCTTTCTTGGTCAATCACTCCTGGGGAGTCTGTATGGTTGTGGATTGGTGGAGTCCAAACTCTTTGGAGATGGTTTTGTAGCCTTTACCAGCCTGCTGAGCATCAACAACTCGTTTTCTGAGGTCCTCAGAAATCTCCTTTGTTCGTGCCATGATACACTTCCACAAACGTGTGTTGTGAAGAGCAGACTTTGATAGATCCCTGTTTTTTAAATGAAACAGGGTGCCCACTCACAGCTGATTGTCATCCCATTGATTGAAAACACTTGACTCCAATTTCACCTTCAAATTAACTGCTAATCCTAGAGGTTCACATACTTTTGCCACTCACTAATATGTAATATTGGAACATTTTCCTCAATAAATAAATGAACAAGTATAATATTTTTATCTCATTTATTTAACTGGGATCTCTTTATCTACTTTTAGGACTTGTGCTAAAATCTGATGATGTTTTAGGTCATATTTATCCAGAAATATAGAAAGTTCTAAAGGGTTCACAAACTTTCAAGCACCACTGTAATATTGGGTCATTTTCCTCAAAAAACTAAATCATCAAGTATATTATTTATGTCTCATTTGTTTAATTTGGTTGTCTTTATATTCTTTTAGAACTTGAGTGAAAATCTGATTATGTTTTAGCTCATATTTATGCAAAGATATAGAAAATTCTAAAGGGTTGACAAAGTTTCAAGCACCAGTGTAGTGGTTGCATCTAATTACAAATTTGAAGCCCAAATCTCCAACCCTCAATTTTTAAAAAAATATTTATTCTTCTATCCATCCTCCAGAAGTTCAGACTCAGAGTTCATACATTTTTCTTCAATTCTTGCTCATATTCTGAATCATTTAGGGTTCATTTGGAACTTGTATGAGCCAACTTAGAATTATTAATGAAATTGTCTGCTTATAAATATTTATAGCTAGTGGAAAGTATTTTCAAAAATGGATTTCACATACATTATTATGAGGTTATGATTTTCAAAGCACAGTTACCAAAATGTTGGAAAATTATAAGAAATGCAATACTTAATGTTTTTATTGTGTCTTATTTGTCTATATATGTTAAGGATGCATCAGTCAATATCTAGTGCAGATACTAAATGTCCAGTGTGAGCCCCATGGATGACACGACAAACATGTGGGACTTAGTATATTTTATATTCATTACATTTAAAGTGACATACTGTATTTAAAGCTCTTTGTTGATTTACTTTTGACCAAAATGGCTTATAGCTCAAGAAAATCCAGAAATTGGGTATCTCAAATTATTAGAATATTTCATGTGATTAAACAAAAAAGAATGTACAACACAGAAATGTCCAACTTCTTACAAGTGCTTTAATTTGTACACTCAGTATTTGGTTGGAGCTTGTTTACCATGAATTACTGCATAAGTGCAGCATGACATGGAGCCAATCAGCCCTTGGCACCACTGTAAGACGTTATTAAAGCTCAGGTTGCTTTCATAGTGCATTGAGAGAGAACGCTGACCACTGACGCGAGGATTGTGAGGATCTGGCAACTCCGACCCACTAGCGCCGGTTTCACACAGGACGCACGCTGTTTTGTAGCTGTTAGCAGTTTATTACCTTTTAACTATTTTAATTCCCGATCGCATCTGTATCGTATATATAGTACTTTTTACAACATCTAAATCATTTTCTTCTAGTACCGATTATATTTTTTGCCGCTAATCGTTATTTAGTAACTTTACAGGTATACTGGCTTGTGTTTGCAGTAATTAGCCATTAGCTAATTACCAGAGTTGCGTCTTCTTTTGCAGTAGTGTGTGTTTTTATAACTTTTTTTACAGCCTTTTCCCACCTTCTTTTATTTTCTGAGACTTAGTTTTTTTATGACGTTTTGTATTAACTTTCCACCAACGCTTTAATCAAGCATTGCATTGGACCATCAGCTGCAGCTGAACCATATCTTCACTCGGCACCCCACAACACCACTCGAAGCTAAGTACCTTTAATTCATTAATTGTACTAACATGGCTTCTGCTGCGGTTGGTCCCTGTGCCGAGTGTGGCATGTTTAGCTATGGTTGGTTCTGGGTTGTTCTCCTAGGTTGGCAATTGAGGCAATCGAGGAGACATCATCAGTGCGGTTGTAGGTGCTGTTTCTTCTGAACACTTGCGTTGTTATTACGCACTGATGTTGTCTCCTCGATTGGTGACGAAACGTTTGCAATACAATTGCCAAGCTCGGAGAACAACCCAGAACCAACCAATTCAACCCGGGCTACCAATATTCAAAATTCTTTCATGTTTAGCACTGAGCAGCCTGTTGAAAGAGCTCTGGTCATAGGTGACTCTATTTTACTACACGTGAAACTAGCTACCCCTTTAGGGACACCAGCAGCTAGAGTTACATGTATCCCAGGAGCCAGAGTGCCGAGCATTGTATCGAGTCTCAGTGAACTCGAGAGCCACAGATTCTCTAGGATAGTTATTCATGTAGGGGCTAATGATATACGCCTTCGTTAATCAGAGGCTACTAAGGATAATTTTGTAGAGGTGGTTAGAGTTGTGAAGGCGACGTCTGATGCAGTAGTGTGCTCTGGCCCCATCCCAATGCGGCGAGGTGACCAAGCCTACAGCAGGTTATGGTCACTGAACTGCTGGCTGTCCAAGTGGTGCTCTGAAAACAACGTGGGCTATATAGACAACTGGATAGCCTTTGAGGGTAAGCCTGGCCTTTTAGGATGGGACGGTGTCCATCCCACTCGGGAGGGTGCTGCTCTCATCTCCTGCAACATTGCCATTAGTCTTATGGCCCGATTGGTTAGGGGCTGACTATCCAGAGCAGGGGTCAGGCAGCAGACAGACCGGCTTAACCAACTGTCTGCTGGTAGCCATGCACCGTCACCCAGAACCCACATTATTGTAACTGTGTCTGTTACCCACATCTGTCCTAAACATAAACTCTCTCAAAAAGTCTGTTTAAATAACCTCATTAACATAAACACAGATAGCTCCCATAGAAGTAACAGCCTTAGACTAAAGCTAAGATTACTTAACGTTAGATCACTTTCAAACATTGCAGTAATTGTAAATGAAATCACTGATAAACGCTTACACGCTCTCTCACTGAAACTTGGATTAGACCTGATGAATATTTAGCCTTAAATGAAGCCTCACCTCCTGGATACAGTCATGCTAGTTGCCCTCGTCCTAATGGTCGGGGGGGAGGCATAGCCACAATGTTTGACGAAGAGCTAGGTGTTACAACTAAATCCCATTACAAGGCTAATTCTTTTGAAGTACTGATGGTTAATGTGACTGATCCATCATTATGGAAGTCAAAACCACACTCTTTTCAGGTTATCACTATTTACCGCCCTCCTGGTCCCTATTCAGAATTTCTTCAGTAATTTGCTACTTTTTTCCTGCTTACTACTTCAACAGATAAGGCTTTAATTGTAGGTGATTTCAATATTCACTTTGACAATGACCAGGATCCACTTAAAATTGCTTTCGAGTCCATCTTAGAATCCATGGGTATCACTCAGAATGTGATGGGACCAACCCACCGGTGTAATCATACTTTAGATCTAATATTAACATTTGGTATCAATACAGATAACAATGATGTTTCCCTGCAAAGTGATTTGATTTCAGATCACTATATTTTAGTATTTGAGCCATCTCTAATAAATAAAATCCTTCTGCCTCGTTATCACAAGAAGCGTTATCACACCTCATTATCACATCTGTTACTTGAAATTTAATACACCTACGGAGCCCAACCATCTTGAGTGTGTAAATGACCAATTAGAATGTGTGTTTCGCTCAATGCAGGACATGATTGCTCCTGCTAGGGTCAAACGCATTAGGGAAAAAAGGCTAGCACCATGGTATAATGACCATAACCGTACCTTAAAGCAAAGAACACGGCATCTAGAGCAAAAGTGGAGACATAGTAAATTGGAGGTGTTTAAGATTGCTTGGAGGGACAGCATGAGAGTATAAGCATGCCCTTACTAAAGCTAAAGCTGCATACTTCTCCTCAATCATAGAGAAAAATAAGAATAATCCAAGATTTCTCTTTAATACAGTCTCCAAATTAACAAAAAAAAAAACCTTACGAAAGGGATTCTCCCGTCTCTGTGGAATTTAACAGTAATCATTCATGACTGTCTTTAATGATAGATAGAAAAACATTAGGATTAAAAAACTTGATGCTCTCACATCACCAAATATTCAGCAAACCTTTCCAGATGCAGCCACTATGAAGACATCTGTTAATTCGCGTAAATCAAGATTAGAATTTGTCCCAATTACTAATACTGAACTATCCGCACTGATCAGCTCGTCTAAGTCATCAACATGTTTATTAGATCCAATTCCTACACGTTTACTCAAAGAAGTAATACCTAGTATTATAGAGCCACTGTTAGTTATTTTAAATTCATCCCTTACCTCTGGTTATATGCCCAAATCCTTTAAGTCTGCTGTTATCAAACCACTGATTAAAAAAGCATGTGTGATATCTAATTATAGACCAATTTCAAATTCACCGTTTCTGTCCAAAATCTTAGAAAAAGCCATCTATCAGCAGCTCTGCAGTTACCTCCAAAGGAATGGTATTTATGAAACATTTCAGTCTGGCTTCAGACCCCATCATAGTACTGAAACAGCATTAATTAGGGTACTAAATGACTTGTTAATGTCCTCAGATAAGGGATGTGTTTCTTTTCTTGTTCTGTTAGATTTAAGTGCAGCATTTGACACTACCTTACTTACTGGATGCTCTTGTAAATCTATAAATAAACTTCAATTAGTTCAGAATGCAGCCGCCCGAGTGCTAACTCGAACTAGAAAATTTGATCATATCAGTCCTGTTCTATGATCACTGCTCTGGTTACCAGTTAAATTCCGCATTGATTACAAAATGCTTCTTATAACTTATAAAGCTCTACATGGCCTGGCCCCACATTATCTGAGTGAACTCTTAGAGTTTTATAATCCAACTCGTCTACTTCGTTCGCAGGGTGCAGGACTTCTTTTAGTTCCTAGAATTTAAAAAAAGTCACAGCAGGGGGAAAGGCTTTCTCATACATGGCCACCCAACTACGGAACAAACTACCCACTTCCGTTCGAGACTCAGACACTCTCCAAAGTTTTAAGTCTAGGCTAAAAGCGTACTTATTTGCGCAGGCTTTTGACTAGATTTAGACTGGGATGCATGGCTTGGGTCACTGGGGCCGGAGTCTGGAGTCATGTCTGGCCTGCCTGCCTTGTCCGTTAGCATCGAGTGGGCGGTTTGGCTGAACTGGGCTTCGGTCCTCTTGATCTTGACTCGTGCATCCTTGCCTTAGACTAAGGGCAGAGCTGGGAGTTCATAGTCAAAGAGCCTTACGGTGATCAGAGACATTGGGTTGCTGTCTTCTGCCTTCCGTGGGGTTGCCGATGTCTCATGTGATCCCTCTTGGCTGTGTTACCTACCAGTTCTCCTCTTTCTAGCTATGCTGCTATAGCTAATGCTGCCGGGGTCTCATGCTACACATGGCATCAGTGATTGTTAATAGACACTGTGCTTTTAATCAATAACTAATTACATTATCTGTTTTCTCTCCGAGCTGTGTTCCGGTACCAGTTCCAGCCCCACACATGACGTTCATCCACTGCATCTTCACTCAAGCTGCTCCCGTCATAAGCTACAGCCCCGTCATACCCAGGCCACTTAATGCTGATGTGCATATTTTAGGTTTTATTTGAAGTATGACTCCATGACTTTAGTTTCATTCTTAGATTTATCATCTATGCTGCCCAAGGAGGTTGGGTCCCTTTTTGAGTCTTGGTCCACCCAAGGTCTCTTCCTCATACTTAGGGAGTTTTTCCTTGCCACTGTCGCCCTAGTCTTGCTCAATTTGGGATTGGACGTAGATATTAGGAGATAATCCAGACTTGTAAAGTTGCTTTGAGAAAATGCTCCATTGTAAAAGGCACTATATAAATAGATCTGACTTGACTTGACCTTCAGCTCATTTGTACTGCTGTTTCAGGTGTTTCTCATCTTTGACAGAACCCCATAGACTGTCTTTGGGGTTCCGGTCCAGACAGCTGGATGACAAATCAAGCACAGTAATATCATAGTCAGCAAATTATTTAGTAGTAGTTTTGACACTGTGCACAGTTGCTAAGGATATCTCATGGTAAATGCCTGCATTGACTTTGAACTTGATAAAACCAACACCAAAAGATGGCATGGCACTCCACACCATCACAGACTGAGGACACTCAGACATGTTTTATATAATTCTTTCCAATATATATACACAAATGTAGAGAAAAGTGTGGAGGCTACATTAAGAATACAGGTTTTTTACAGAGTTCATCTTTTACACTGTAATCACATGTAACCTACAATTTATACAAAGTTATATATGAACATTAGACTGAGTGGAAGCTTAACTTTGTCCTGTATATATAATGAAATTCAATAATGATACTGGGATGTGGAAAATTAAGATTACCTTAAGGATAGCTTCAGATTCAGATTTATTTGACACATGCACAATTATACAAGAAACTTGTGAACTTGTAGTGAAATGTTTCTAACGACTCACTGGTATCTAAAAAAGCAAAAAATGTGGTTTGATGATCAGAGCAAAGAAAATTACAGAGCTCCTGAAGTAAAAAGGTAGAAAAAAAGTTTGTAGAAACTTAAATAGTTCTTTCAATTTAATAATCCGTTCCCTAGATTTGTCTGTTCTGGGGCATGACATGCAGTAGGCTAAACAGGGTGTCTAATATAGGTGGGCGGATTGATCCAAATATCGATAATATCGATACCAACGCTGGTATTGATATTGAGCAATACTCATGTAAAAAGATGGATACTCAAGCTTTTTTTCTCTCCAGCATGCACTGACTGCTGCGCACACGGATTCCTCAAAGTCTGCTCTCTGTCTGTAAAAGCAGTGCTGAGCTGTGTCACACAGCATGGAGCAGTGCACTTTTGTTGTTGCACCGTCACGTGGCTCAGTGGCGCCAGCCAATCAGCCATGCAGGTAGGCTCAGCCTGGCTCGCCCACTCAGCGCTCTCTTCTGTTACTTATTGTTTTTATTTTGTTTAAAGCCAGAAGTGCACTGAAGGGAAGAAATTCCTTATTTTTTGTATTATTTTATTGTATTGTTTGACTTGGAAAAACAAAAGTTTGAAACTGTTTACAATATTTGTTGTGGTGTGTTAATTTTGTTGTATTGTGGTTTGTCAGCCCTCTACCTCAGGATATTTTGTTTTAAGTTGTGTTGAGTGATATTTTTTACACTGATTATTTAAGAAAAAACAGAATTGCACTGAAAGGAATAAAATTCCCTGTCTTTTATTGTTTTTCCTAAGAACAATTCTATTTGAAAAAAGAAACAAAGAAAGAAAGAACAGAAAAGAAGTCTAGTGAGGGGAGAATTTTTATTTTATTTTTGTATTTTTTATTTTTGTACTCCTTTTCTACCTCAAAAAAGATTTATTTTCGTAATGTTAAGGCAAGCTTTCTTTTGTTACTGTTCCATTGTTTCTAAACAAAAATTTAAGTAACTTAAATATTTAAAAAGTATCGGTATCAATATCGGCGATACTGGCCCTGCATTTACTTGGTATCAGATCGATACCAAAATTCCCGGTATCGCCCACCTCTAGTGTCTACCAAATGGTCTAACATAGACTGGTCTCACACAACACAGTGCATGTACTCCAGTAGGTGGCGATAATGCACCAATACATTATGCCAATCACCATAGACCCAAAGGAAGAAGAACATGAAGTAGATTGCGATAATACGCATAATATATTGTATTATTATATTATTAATATATTACGTATATTATATCAGTCTATGGGTGTGATTTCAGACACTCCCTCAGTATCGGCGCCGCTGTCCCAGTGATAAGACTGCGTTCACCTCAGTGACTAAAATTTCAATTTACACCAACTTATTGTACTTATTTTTTTTGGCTTATTTCGTGTCTTTATTGATCAAATAAAACCGTTTCATGAGCAAAAAAGAACCCAAGTCGTTCCAGCTGCCGCGCTGACTGCGCTTGTGGCTTGGGGTGCAAGTGACATCATTGCGGCTGAGCGTGCATGTTATTGTTCTTTAACCATTTTTGATAGAACAACTTGTGCATTTAAGGATGTTGTCTTGCTGCACAGTTCACAAACAGATGTCCACACAATTCAGATGTCCTGTCTAACCTATAGGAAACTCAAAATAATGGTTCCCACCTAAAATTGACCTCTGCACTAGACATAATTTTTAGCAATGACCTTGTACACCAAACTTGCAATGTTTTTTAATAAGAAAAAGGTGTCTAAAACAAGAAATGCCATAAAATCAAAATAATAAAATATCATAGAAAACATTTTATTTTCTGATACATGTAGACAATTTGTTATGACACTAATTTCATGTTTTAAAAAGAAATGAGTAAACTGTCTGCATTCCTTAAAAACCATTGCTTCTTTTTAAGATATCTTATACAGTGGGGCAAAAAAGTATTTAGTCAGCCACTGATTGTGCAAGTTCTCCTACTTAGAAAGATGAGAGAGGTCTGTAATTTTCATCATAGGTACACTTCAACTATGAGAGACAAAAAAATAAATCCAGGAAATCACATTGTAGGATTTCTAAAGAATTTAATTGTAAATTATCGTGGAAAATAAGAAGTTGGTCAATATTAAAAGCTCAACTCAATTCTCAATAAAACATAACCTTTGTTGGCAATGACAGTGGTCAAACATCTTCACCAGGTTTGCACACACTGCAGCTGGTATTTTGGCCCATTCCTCCATGCAGATCTCCTCTACAGCAGTGATGTTTTGGGAATGTCGCTGGGCAACACAGACTTTCAACTCCCTCCACACATTTTTTATGGGGTTGAGGTCTGGACACTGGCTAGACCACTCCAGGACCTTGAAATGCTTTTTGCAGAGCCACTCCTTCGTTGCGCGAGTGGTGTGTTTGGGAACACTGTCATGCTGAAAGACCCAGCCACGTTCCATCTTCAATGCTCTCACTGATTAAAATCTCACAATACATGGCCCCGTTCATTCTTCCCTTAACACAGATCAGTCGTCCTGTCCCCTTTGCAGAAAAACAGCCCCAAAGACTGATGTTTCCACCCCCATGTTTCACTGTAGGTATGGTGCAACTCAGCATTCCTCTTCCTCCAAACACGGTGAGTTGAGATTTTTTCAAAAAGTTCTATTTTGGTTTCATCTGACCACATGATATTCTCCTCTTCTGGATCATCCACATGCTCTCTGGCAAACTTCAGACGGGCCTGGACATGTACTGGCTTAAGCAGGGGGATACGCCTGGCACTGCAAGATCTGAGTCTCTCTCAGCGTAGTGTGTTACTGATGGTAGCCTTTGTTACTTTGGTCCCAGCTCTCTGCAGGTCATTCATCAGGTCCCTCTGTGTAGTTCTGGGATTTTTGCTCACTGTTCTCGTGATCATTTTGACCCCA
>JAJAGP010005359.1:0-34618 GCA_025084515.1 Ancistrus triradiatus
ACACACACACACACACACACACACACACACACACACACACACACACACACACACACACACACACAAAATCTGGCCAAAAGTATGTAGACGTCCTTTCTAACTAGAAAACAGCATAAAGCAACATTCTCCATGGCTTGTTCTGAAGAGCTCAGTGACTTTCAACATGGCACTGTCGTAGGATGCAACATTCTGATGTAGTGGAAACATCTAGGAGCAACAACAGATCAGCCACACAGCATACAGGAACCATCGATTTCCCTGGAAGCAATGCCAGCATGACTCCACACGAGAGCTTCTTAGAGTAGGTTTCTACAGCCAATTCAAGGCTTTAGCAGATGAGTTTGGCAGATGTCAATAGACACTGTCTGTCGAATGCACAGTGCCAACTGTGGAGGAACAATAGATGTTTGTACCCTTTAAATCTGGTAAGGAAAATCTCAACTTTGCCATCGTCCCACACCCTAATCCGGCTCCCATAACTAGAGGAACGAGCTTTAGATACAGACATAATGGGAATGGAACGCGCCACAGGTGAGATACGAACTGGTGTGGTTCAGCACCACAAGCCAGCGCTCTACCTATGAACCACACTGGTTTGCAGCCCACCTCTGGCGAGGTGAGTTTTGAGTTTTGGCGAGGTTTGAGTTGTGTTTTGGGTTTCGACTGGCTGCTTACCTGCAGGTTCCATTTTGGTTCTGTCTGCTTCTAAATTCTGCCTCACCAGGAGGTTTCTGAGTTCAAGGGCTGAAACGCTGGGCTGTGCCAGACCAGGGGTGCCCCCATGTGACAGACACATAGTTTGAAATTCTGAATAATATATTTTGTGGGAATATTTTTTGTGGTCTCAAATGGTTTGGTGAAATTGGTGTGGAGGTTCATTACCTGTAAGCAGAACTGATGTTAACCCCATCGGAATGCTGACAAACCTAATCATATGGCTCATATTAACTGCGATACACACATACACACACACACACACACACACACACACTTTGTAAAAAATGTGTGATTTCCCCCAGCATGTGCCTGTGAGGGTGCTTTCAGGCGAGTGTCTGGGTAATTACAATGACCTCATCCAGGCGGGTTGTGCAGGGGTATTACTCTAAATTTAACCATATGCAGTTACTTCCCGATAACCCCCTCCTGGAACAAACACATCCAGCAGATTTCCCCCATCAAAGGGGGCAGGGGTGACAAAGCAATATTTTGCTAAGAGCATATGCTGAGTAAAAGCTGCGCAAATGATTTGTCTCAGTAGCTGCTGAGGTTTAACCACAAGGTAAAGACTTTTAGAAGTTACAGTGAATATAAGATAAAAAGTGTCAGGAATATCATCGTATCAATCACATATATGCCCACTCACCAAATATCTAACCTGCATTTTTAATTTCTGCAGTTAAGAAAAAGGTAAAGTTACTCATTCAAATCTGATTAAGAGATAAATCAATTCCAAACTAACTTAAAACTAAAACGAAATAAAACCATGCCTCTAGCTGTCTTTTACACTGTGCACAAGGAAGACAGTAACAACATAACCAACAAGAAAATCATATTACAACGAAATATTTGAGTAGAGATAGTAATATACTTATTCGCTCAAAATATATACCAGACTTAATAGAAAAGCTTCATAAACACAAAGAGCTATTAATTCATGGACAATAACTAAAATTACAAACAGTTATATAAAAGCACTACATTTCTAACACAAACTGAAATAGAAAAACTAAATAAAACTGCATTTTCTTAAACATAACGTAAAACATATTAAAAAAATAAAGCAACCCCACAAAAATATTCATAAACTAAAAATCATATGGTGATATATTTTTTAATGCACAACAACAACATAACCTAATAACAATTAAAAACATACAAAAACTAAACACAGTGTTCTTTAAAAAATCCTAATATTAATTCTAAAAGACTCACTGTAAACAAAAGCTACAAAAAAGAAAAAAATTGCACAAAGAAATGTGTAAACTAAAACAGTCATATACAAATATTAGTAAAAAAATCTTCAAAAACAGAAAATATTAATTATCTAAAACAACTAAAATGTCACCTAAAGCTGTAAACTGATAAAAACAATGCATTCTCAGATCACAAATACAAACATTAATGAAAAAACATAAACAATTAAAACAATAAAATACTATTCATTGAAAGTATTTGATTTTAAAAAGCAACACACTATCAGTTCATAAAGTAAGTAAAAAAGAAACAATAAAAAATATTTCCTTAAAGGGATTGTTGCTTTAAAACACAAAACAAAACAAAACAAAAAAAAAGAACAAAACACACACACACACAGCTCCACAAATGTTCATAAAATGAAACGTATGCACCAATATTATTTTACAAAACATACAAAACACACCACTAAACAAAAAGTAAAGCAAAAACAAAAATATTCCTCTAAGTACGTAATAAATTGTCACTACAGATATTATTAATAACTAGCAAGTATCTATTACAACGGAAACTAAAACTACAAAAAAAACTAGCCTGAAAAACATTAAAAGTGTACATAGAAATATTTAGCGTTAAAAGTTATGTTCAAACACTGACTAATATCAACAAACTACATAAAACAACCTGAAGAACTGTTTTACTTTACTAAAATAAACCTTAGAACACAAAAATATTAATGAACAAATTATTTCTAAAGACAAACTACTACTAAACAAAAAGTAAAGCAAAACAAAAAGCATCTCTGTGCTAAACGTATTCAAAAGATCGTATTTTAGGTGGGTTTTTGGTTGTTGTTTTTAGGAATTAATGATGACTGGAAAATGGGTCATGTGATTTTATGGAATAAGATCATTTTATACAAATCGTATTACTTTATGCAGATGCTGGTGGAGCTGTGTGACTACTTACTGATTCTTACATCCACAAGGTTTTTATAGCGTCATGTCTTTGCTTCAACTTTCAGTCAAACCCATATTTTGTACTTTTTTATTCTTTCATAAAAGTTTGAGTATAAAACAATGTTTATGTGACCTTCATTCATCTCTATGGAGAAGTATTACAATGTTATTCTTGTTATAAGAGTTCAAGAGAAAACAGAACCTTCCTGTCAACAATGGCTCAGCTTCAGCAGAAACCGTTCAGCACCAGGAATGCCCACGTTAGCAGTAAATAGCTTTGTCCAAAAAAAAGGAAGTTCACGTAAAGACCCTATTGATCCACAACTCTCCACTGGTGTTAAATCACTGCAGGTGTAAAATTAACGCAAGAAATTATGAAACTTATTTAATAGTCGAGTGGTGATTAAACTGGCTTAAGGTATGAGCTAAATCAACATACAAAATAGAACATTAGATCAAAAACAACAACAAAATTTTTTTTTGCTTTTTTATTTACTAGTATTAATTCATTATTCATATTAGTAACCATAAATTTTGTAACCTTAAAAATCAAATGCAAATATGATTTAAAAAAGATACATATATATTAAAAAGGAAATTAAAAAAAACAAAACAAAACACACACACAAAAAAAAAATATATATATATATTAAAAAGGAAATATACGAATATTGATAATAATATATAAAAGTAAACAATACTAAAAAAAAACTGAAAAGAAAACAATAATACTGTATTAATATTTAGCCTTTGACAAAAATTAAAACTAAAAACATCTGTAAACTTAAATAACCAAATCACTTAAAAAAATTACACAAACTAAAATAAACAAAATCTGAAACTATGCAAAATATTTCCATTAATCTATTTATGCTGTATAACATTATTAATTTATTAACAACATGAAATAAAAATAAAGTCTAACAACTGAATATATTTGTTAAGAAAACAATAAAACCAATAAAATTGTATTGTGTCCTTAAGAAAAAACAAATATTACTTAAAAACACAAAAACTAAACTCAAAATAGAAAACGATATACAAATGTGTACACTGAAAATGTAAAGTTCAAAAACACAAAATATCTTTATCTAAAAGTAAAGTAATTAACAATAAAGGTTACAAAATGTGTGCTAAAGGCTTGCTAGGCTTGTTCAATTTGGGAATGGACGTAGTTATTAGGAGATAATCTAAACTTGTAAAGTTGCTTTGAGACAATGCTCCATTGTAAAAAGCGCTATAGAAATAAATCTGACTTGACTTGACTTAATCAATAGCTTATAAGTGTTCATTAATTATTTATAACTAATAAATAATTAGTAGATTAGGCAGAAGTCTCTCCTCCATAAAAGACACAAAGCTCACCTGGAGTTTGCAAAAAGAAGCACTTAAAGGACTCTCAGAATGAGAGAAACAAGATTTTCTAGTCTGATAAAAGGACTGAACACTCTGCCATAAAGCCCAGATTGTTGGAATGCTGCAGTGATGGCTGGCCTTCTGGAAGTTTCTTCCATCTCCTGGGATCTTTGGAGCTCAGCCAGACTGACCATTGGGTCACTTCTCCCCCGATTACGTCAGTAATCAGACAAAAGTCGTGGTTGTTCCAAACTTCTTCCATTGAAGAATTATGAAGGAGCGGTGCTCTTGGGAACTTTCAGTGCAGCAGAATATGATTTTGTAGCCTTCTCCAGATCTGTGGCTCCACACAATCCTGTCTCTGAGCGCTACTGGCAGTTCTTTGCTCCTCATGGCTTGGTTTTTGCTCTGATATGCATCATAAGCTGTGAGACCTTATGTATCAGTTGTCCAATCAAGTAAATTTACCACAGATGGGCTCCAATCAAGATGTGGAAACATCTCATAGATGCCCCCGGAGCTAAATTTAAAGTATCACAGCAAAGGGGCATAATATATACGATATTAATATATAATATTAATATAACAAAAAGTGAAAGGTAATGAAAGACATCATTCAGTTCTTTGTAATTCCTGTATATAATTTCCCATCTCAACTGTAGCACTGTTTGCTTTCTGTCATTAAAAGTCTAATCAAAACATCTATATGGCAATTTCCTGCTTAATTAAGAAGTCAGAGCTGATTTGCTCTCAGAGCTCTCAGGAGGAATGAGATTCTCCGGCGGCAACGGTTAGAACCCGGAGTTAATTTAGAGATCGTACGCTGACTGATTTGGAATTGCATTAAGGGATCACACACAGCTGGACCTCCTTCTAAATAACAAGAAAGAGGTGATAATGCTGGACTCAACATGATCCCACTATCACACCTGCTGATGGATAAGACTGCAGGAAGAAACCTGTTTGAGCAGAAAGAAAGAAAGAACGAAGGAAAGAAAGAAAGAAAGAAAGAAAGAAAGACAGAAGGAAAAACCAGAACATAATCCAAACTGATCTAAAACACAAAGAAGTGAAAAGAAAGAAAGAAAGGATGTGAGAAAGAAAGAAAGAAAGAAAGAAAGAAAGAAAGGATGAGAGAAATAAAGAAAAAAATAAAGGAAGATAAGAACAAACGAAAGAAAGAACGAAAGAAAGAAAAAAAGAATGAGAGAAAGAGAGAAAGAAAGAAAGAAAGGAAAAAAGAAAGAAAAAAAGAAAGAAAGAAAGAAAGGACGAGATAACTAAAGAAAGAAAGAAATAAAGAAAGAAAGAGAGACCAGAGGTTTACTGCAGAGAACATCAGTCCAATCCAAATTGATCTAAAACACAAAGAAGTGAAAAAAAGAAGGAAAGAAAGAAAGAAAGAAAGAAAGAGAGTATGAGAGAGCTAAAGAAAGAAAGGAAGAAAGAAAAAAAGATTAAATAAAGACAGAAAGAAAGAAAGAAAGAAAGAAAGAAAGGATGAGAGAAATAAAGAAAAAAATTAACTAAGATAAGAACAAACGAAAGAAAGAACGAAAGAAAGAAAAAAAGAATGAGAGAAAGAGAGAAAGAAAGAAAGAAAGAAAGGACGAGAGAACTAAAGAAAGAAAGAAAGAGAGACCAGAGGTTTACTGCAGAGAACATCAGTCCAACCCAAATTGATCTAAAACACAAAGAAGTGAAAGAAAGAAAAAAAGAAAAAGAAAAAAAAATGAAAGTAAGAAAAAAGGAAGAAAGGATAAGAGAAAAGAAAAAAGGAAGAAAGAAAGAAATGATGAGAATGAAAAAAAATGATTAAAGAATAATTAAAGAAAAAATGACTAGAAAAAAAGAAAGGATGAGAGAAGAAAAGAACGAGAGAACAAAAAAAAAGGATGAGAGAAAGAAGAAAATATATCTAATAACAAATAGTGAGAATGAGAGAAAAGAAAGATAAAGAGAAAGACAGAAATTATTAATAATAGAAATTAAAAATAGAAATAAAAGAAAAAGAGGAAATAATATGTGCTGTGATAAAAAGAAAGAATAAAAGTAAATAAAATGTAAAGAAAGAAATACAGAAAAATGGAAAGAAGCAACAATACAAGTACAAAAGGAAAGAAATAAAAGAACAAAACAAAGAATGAACAAAATGTGAGATTGAATGAAGCATTTCCTGAAGTCCTGACTGAGTTATGCGGGGGCACTCCACGTCTGAATGTGCTGGTAATTACGCTACCACAGACTCAGCCCCTCTTAGATCTGTAAGAGCAGAGCCATGACAAACATTACCAGAACTCATTCCTACAAATGGACACAGCTGATGGAACTGGACTCAACCTGGGACCAGCTTTGCCTGGTGCAGAATCTGGACCTCAGACACAGACCTGAAGTGGGAAATCAGATTTTGCAGATTTATTTCTAAAGCGCTTTTACAAATTTTTGTTATCTAGGTCCAAAGCCTTATTTGAGCAAGGCCCTTTGCCCCCGATTACTTAGTTTGGTGGGACAGCCAGCTTTAGGAAGAGTCCTGGTTGTTCCCAACTTTTTCCATTTTAGAATTAGGGAGGCCACTGTGCTCATGAGAACTTTCAGTGCAGCAGCATGTTTTTGTAGCCTTCTCCAGATCTTCCACATAATCCTGTCTCTGAGCTCTACAGGCAGTTCTTTCTTCCTCATGACTTTTGGTTTTTGCTTTGATATGCATTGTTAGCTGTGAGACCTTATATAGACGGGTGTGTGTCTTTATAAATCATGCACAGTCAACTGCAGTTACCACAGGTGGACCCAGTCAAGCTGCAGAAACATCTCAAAGATGATCAAGAGACATTGGAGGGAAACCAGAGCTAAATGTCAAGCGTCAAAGCAAAGGGGAAGAATAATGAAGGGAAACTTAAATTTTGTTTTATTTTAGCACAAGGCCTCAGCATAACAAAATGTGAAGCCTAAGGTGACAGTGGCAAGGAAAAACTTCCTAAACATTATTAGAAAGGAACCTTGGGAGGACCAAGACTCAAAAAGGGACCTGACCTCCTTGGACGGCCTAGATGTTCTGTCTGTCATGTCGGTTTCCTGCAGCCTTATGTCAGTTCCATTCACTGTAGATCTTTTAATAGACATAAATGAACATCAGGGGCGAAAAGGATTTTGTATGTTTGGAACTTGTCGACCCCTCCCTGGTGATTCCCTATTTCACATAAGGGTGGATGGAAAAGTGAGAGAGTGGGTGAGAGACAGAGAGAGAGAGAGAGAGAGGGAGAGAGAGAGCATTACTGAAGCCATTACAATGTAGTTATTCTGTAATTGCTCAAGCATTCAATTTTATTTTCATCGCTTAGCAACACTGTGTATGTCTATGTATGTGTGTGTCTAGCTGTGTGTGTGTGTGTGTGTGTGTGTGTGTGTGTGTACAGTGTGAGTGTATGTTGTACATGTTCCACCCTCTCCCTCTGTGCAGAAGTAATGACATCAAGCTTCTAAAACAAGTATTGTACGACACACACACACACACACACACACACACACACACACACACACACACACACACACTCAGGTCTCTTACGCCGGGTTCCAAAACTTTGTGTCATCTCCCCTCTTTTCATTTCGGAATGCAGACAATCTCACTGCAGCTACAACCAGGGCTGACAGGTGCATAAAACCCTACACATAGTGATACAAGCTCAACATACAAACACTAGCAGTGGCCTGAGATCACCATGTGAAAATCCAAGCGTCGAATGGAGCGGTGTAAAGAACCGCTCGTGGACTCTGGGACAGTGGAAGCAAGTTTGGAGTAAAGAATTACACCATCACCTTATTACTCAACATCAGGACCTGACCTTGTCAACGCTGGTCGGGATTGACAGAAGCAAATTTAGTTCCAAGATCTCGAGGAAAGCTTGGAACTAAATATCTTGGTGCAGGCTCTAGCTAAATATCAGCCATGGTTTTAAGAGCAGAGGTGGGATTTGAACCTCGGCCTTCTGGTCCAGAGTCCAGTACCTTAAGCACTAGGCTACCACAGTCTCATTAAGTCCCTGTCCTTTTTACACACTGGCCTGTCACTACTACTGATCAGATAGTTTAGTGAGGTCCTCTGAGGTCCTAGGCTAAAGACATACCTATTTACACAGGCTTTTGACTAGATTTAGACCAGGATGCATGGCTTGGGTCACTGGGGCTGGAGTCTGGAGTCATGTCTGGCCTGCCTGCCTTGTCCGTTAGCCGGGAGTGTCGAGTGGGCGGTCTGGCTGAACTGGGCTTCGGTCCTCGTGATCTTGACTCGTGCATCCTTGCCTTAGAATAAGGGCAGAGCTGGGGGTTCATAGCCAAAGAGTCTTATGGTGATTAGAGACGTTGGGTTTCTGTCTTCTGCCTCCCGTGGGGTTGCCAATGTCTCATGTGATCCCTCTTGGCTGTGTTTCCTACCAGTTCTCCTCTTTCTAGCTATGCTGCTATAGCTAATGCTGCCGGGGTCTCATGCTACACTTGGCATCAGTGATTGTTAATAGACACTGTGCTCTTAATCAATAACTAACTACATTTTCTGTTTTCTCTCCGAGCTGTGTTTCTGCACTCTGATTGGCTAACAGGGACCTGCTTTTCTTGTTCAAGCATACAGTCAATGAAGACGTTTTTATTTTTAAATAGTACTGACATTAAGTATGTAAGTGTGCATTGTCACCTGCTCACTTTATTTAGTTAGTATAGTTCAGGAGAGTTTTACTTTCAGGGCAGATTGAATTGTTGTTATTATTATGTTTTTACATTTAATAATAAAAATGGATAGAATGGATGTTGTTGTTTTTATTCAGGGGACTTTATGTGGTGATTCTGATTAAGTTTGAGAGGTTGCTTCCAAAATTTACATTGCCATAGTTTGACTAAGACTATAATATAATAACTATTTATAATAATCTGATCTTAGTTCCGATCTCAGCCACTCCCAGTCTTGGTTTTGACTCGGACTCGGCTCTAATGGTCTGGACTACAAAGCTATCTCTATTAATTCCTAGGTAGAAATAAAGCCAGTTCTTGCTCGAGGTTACAGGTCCTCATTGGCATTGCAGGCACGTCCAGGTCCAGGTACTTGAGTATTCACACCGAGCTGCTTCCCAGACACCAGTCTGATGAGGTCCTGTGTCGGCATGCATCAGGTTTCCTTCATCCACCGTCAGCTCTGTAGTGCATTATGTTCGCCAAAGGTTTGAGGACACCCAAACCTTACATCCATAAATATGGGTATTAATTTGAGTTACAACAACTCTCAGTCTTCCAAAAAGTCATTGGAACATGATTGATATTGGACAATACTATCATTGTTGGAACTACAAATCATCTCAGAGGTGAAAGTTGGAGTTAAGGTCAGGCCTCTCTGTAAGCCAGACAAATTTGACATGTTTGCAAACCACTTCTTTATGACTTGTTTTAGGAAGGCAGAAAGTTAATGAGGTTCAGTACAACCCATTCTACTGCCATTGTTCCACTATGGAGATTGGAATCCTGTAGCAGTGAGTAGTTGAAATAGCACTAAGTAGAAGGGGTGTCTACATACTTTTGGCCATATATTGTATTCAAAGCTGATCTGATGAATAAAACAGAGAGTACGAATATATAATGATCTGTGTGTTCTTATTAGAAGTACACAGGAAAGTAAAACAAGAATATGACAAATACAATACATGTATTTCTGTTCTGCATAAATAGAGACCATAAAACAAAAATATGTTACAAATACAATACATGTATTTCTGCATAAATTATGACAATGGACCACAGTGTAAAACATTTTTTGTCTCATTTGTTTAACTGTGTTCTCTTTTAGGTCACGCTTGTTTGAACATTTTTATGGCAAACATGGTGTTCATATTTATGCAGAAATATAGAAAATTCCAAAGGGTTCACAAACTTTCAAGCACCACTGTATTTGTCATATTCTTGTTTTACTTTCCTGTGTACTTCTAATAAGAACACACAGATCATTATATATTCGTACTCTCTGTTTTATTCATCAGATCAGCTTTGAATACAATATATGGCCAAAAGTATGTAGACATTCCTTCTACTTAGTGTTATTTCAAGTACTCACTGCTACAGGATTCCAATCTCCATAGCCGAAGTGGAAGTTCACAAACTTTCAAGCACGACTGTAATTGCAATATTAATCTAAACTTAGAAGCACAGTAGTGCTGTGGTTTGCTCTATGGCCTCTCAGTTCCAGAGTCCTGTGAGGAGTTGGCATGTTCTCCCTACATCCAAAAATGTGTTAGGTTTCAACCTATCGTGTTTTAAAGCAGGCATGATGTTCAGTGCTTACATGCCTACTCTGGAGTTATCTGAAATTCAAAGTGCATGATGGGATGTATACGCCTGCTGTTATTGATAGAATAAATAATTGCCGTTGCCATGAGACAGGGGCCCGTGGGGGCTCAAGCTTCTGCTGCAGATGTTCTTCACATTTACTCTTGCATAATCTTGCTGGATGACAATTCCATCAGTAGGTTCATCCATAAGCAGGATGTTTGTTTGTGACATTTTATGTTCTCTGGACCCTAGGGGTTTGTGTCTGTTGCCTTTAATAATAAACTCTGTGGAGGATGGAATTACCCTGGAGGTGTCCTAAGAGATTGGATCATTGGTCTGGGTTGAGACGTTTGATAAATGTGAAGCAGCAGTGATGATGAGCACCAGTGATGAGGTGTGTATGGATCTGTATCGATTGTTTGGGCTCATCAGTAATTCTCTTTGCTCTGGCCTTGAAGGTTTCAGAAGATGCTGTTGATCTGTGATGCAATCTTCACACAACAGCTGTATAAGAAGGAGGGTCGTGGTTGTTTTTCGAATTACCATCTAGGATAGCTTCTAATGACCCATAATTATTCATGATAGCCACAGTACTTTGCAAAAGTCTTAGGCCACCATTAGATTTGTTGTTTAAGCAATGGTATGAAGTAACCAGGCCATAGTTCTGCGGTTATTTCCTAGGCTTATTTATTTAGTTTAGAGCATTATGTCTCTTTAACTAGTAAAGAACTACAATGATGGCATGTTTTGTAGTGCATATGTCATTTGGGGAAAAGCCTAATGGGTTAAAAAACAGATAGAGACATTCATATTTATATTTCTGCATAAATATGACCTAAAACATCATCAGATTTTCACACAAGTCCTAAAAGTAGATAAAGAGAACCCAGTTAAACAAATGAGACAAAAATATTATACTTGGTCATTTACTTATTGAAGAAAATGGTCCAATAATACATATTAGTGAGTGGAAAAAGTATGTGAACCTCTAGGATTAGCAGTTCATTTGAAGGTGAAATTAGAGTCAGGTGTTTTCAATCAATGGGATGACAATCAGGTGTGAGTGGGCACCCTGTTTTATTTAATGAACAGGGATCTATCAAAGTCTGCTCTTCACAACACATTTGTGGAAGTGTACCAGGGTACGAACAAAGGAGATTTCTGAAGAGCTCAGAAAAAGAGTTGTTGATGCTCATCAGGCTGGAAAAGGTTACAAAACCATCTCTAAAGAGTTTGGACTCCACCAATCCACAGTCAGACAGATTGTGTACAAATGGACACAATTCAAGACCATTGTTACCTCCCCAGGAGTGGTCGATCAACAAAGATCACTCCAAGAGCAAGACGTGTCATAGCTGGCGAGGTCACAAAGGACCCCAGGGTAACTTCTAAGCAACTGAAGGCCTCTATCACATTGGCTAATGTTAATGTTCATGAGTCCACCATCAGAAGAACACTGAACAACAATGGTGTGCATGGCAGGGTTGCAAGGAGAAAGCCACTGCTCTCCAAAAAGAACATTGCTGCTCATCTGCAGTTTGCTAAAGATCACATGGACAAGCCAGAAGGCTACTGGAAGAATGTTTTGTGGATGGATGAGACCAAAATAGAAATTTTTGGTTTAAAAGAGATGCGTTATGTTTGGAGAAAGGAAACCACTGCATTCCAGCATAAGAACCTTATCCCATATGTGAAACATGGTGGTGGTAGTATCATGGTCTGGGCCTGTTTTGCTGCATCTGGACAAGGACGGCTTGCCATCATTGATGGAACAATGAATTCTGAATGATATCAGAGAATTCTAAAGGAAAATGCCAGGACATCTGTCCATGAACTGAATCTCAAGAGAAGGTGGGTCATGCAGCAAGACAACGACCCTAAGCACACAAGCCGTTCTACTAAAGAATGGTTAAAGAAGAATAAAGTTCATGTTTTGAGAAGGTCAATTCAAAGTCCTGACCTTAATCCAATGGAAATGTTGTGGAAGGACCTGAAGCGAGCAGTTAATGTGAGGAAACCCACCAACATCCCAGAGCTGAAGTTGTTCTGTACGGAGGAATGGGCTAAAATTCCTCCAAGCTGGTGTGCAGGACTGATCAACAGTTACAGGAAACGTTTAGCACAGTTAATGGAGATCACACCAGATACTGAAACAAAGGTTCACATACTTTTGCCACTCACTAATATGTAATACTGGATCATTTTCCTCAATAAATAAATGGCCAAGTATAATATTTTGTCTCATTGTTTAACTGGGTTCTCTTTATCTACTTTTAGGACTTGTGTGAAAATCTGATGATGTTTTAGGTCATATTTATGCAGAAATATAAAAAATTCTAAAGGCTTCACAAACTTTCAAGCACCACTGTAGATTACACTACAGCTACTTTGGTACTACAGTGCAGCAAGAGCTATAAAGGTGGCAAAAGAATTTCTGCTGCTGGTCGACGGTGCAAAATTTACTGCACGCCTGGAGAATTTCGAAAAAGCTGCAGCTGTGGTTTAGACGTGAGAGCAGACAGCGAACATTAAAAGATTATCCATGATGCCAAGAAGCCTCCTGACCTCAGTTAGAGGGTGTTTGAGGGATATCATGATGAGACTGGGCAGGGAAAGTTCTAACATGCTAATCATTGTTTTACATTCATTTAAGTCTCTCTCTCTTTCACACACACACACACACACACACACACACACACACACACACACACACACACACACACATGAATCATGGCTCTTCAGCAGGAGCTTCTGTATATAAATTGAGTCAGTCCTCGAAGCAGGAGCGAAGGTGGAAACCTTCAACATACTGCATGCTATAACGTGTGTGTGTGTGTGTGTGTGTGTGTGTGTGTGCTCGTGCGTGCTCGTGCCCACTCAACTTTGCTATTTCTTTGCTTCTGTGATCTGACACCTGCTGATTCACCAAGCGAGACTCACCTTAGTCATGTAGCACCATAAATAAAGCCATCAGGCGGCACACAGTAGCAGTCGGTCCAACGCTCCGCTAAGACGCTCCTAACACATGCTACGCTCTTGTTTCTGCTACTGCACACACTCCACTGCTTCAAGATGCTCAAGAACTTTGTACTGAAATAGATTAGACATCCTAATCTCTGCACCAACTTCCGCAGACAGATTAAATAAGAAAGTGTTTTTAAAAGCTACTTCTCTCATGGCTGTTCATTTTTTGTTTGTCTTAAACCACTTTACCAAGTACTGGAGTGATGCTAAGCTAACAGTCAGGTAAGACTGCATGTGTCTTGTTGTGCTACATGAGGGTTCTGTTGGTGTGGAACTGTGAGTGAAAGTGTGAAAGGTTAATCTGACTGAGAGTCACAGGCTAACATAGCCTTAGATGGCAAACTAGTTAATGGCGATAATAATTTGTGCTACAGAGAAAATGCTTGTAAATATGTTAAGCTGTGTAAAATTGTGTGACAGGCTGTAAACATGTGCTTGTGGGTGGAGCCAGCCAAAATGAAACCTGTTTAATTAAATAAGGGAAAAAACATTGACAATCTATGAGAATGTGCTGGTGATCGCAGCCAGCATGTGATATAGAAAAAGCAACCTCTAGAACCCGTGAGAATGTTCTTGTGAGCAGAGCCAGCAAGTTCTAGAAACTGTGAGAATTTAGTTGTGGATGAAGGCTGTTTATTATATAAGTGAAAAAAGATCTAGAACTCATAAGAATGTGTTTGTGGGCAGAGCCAGACAATATATATTGGAAGAAAGCTGTAAGAATGTGATTGTGGGTGGAGCCAAGGCATCATATAAAGAACGTTTTAGAAATGGTCAGAATGTGATTGTGAGTGGATCCACAACTATATAAGAAGAAAACAGTTCTAGAACCTGTGAAAATGTTCTTGTAATTAAAGCCAGCACAAGATATAAGGAAAGAAAGTTCTAGAACCTGTGAGAATGTACTGGTGATCGATGCCAGGACACAGCATAAGGGAAGAATTTTCTAGAGACTGTGAGAATGAAGTTGTGGAAGAATGCTGTTTATTATTGAAATGAAAAAACATGTGCTTCTGATTGGAAGCAGTACCCGATATCAGGAAAGAAAGTTCTAGAGACTGTGATAGTGTAGTTGTGGAAGAGACCTGTTTATTATTTAAGGGAAAAATGTCTAGTACCTGTGAGAATGTACTTGTGATCAGAGCCAGCACACGATATAAGAAAAGAAAGTTCTATAACCCGTGAGAACATGCTGGTGATTAGAGCCAGCATGCAATTTAAGAAAGAAAAGCTCTAGAACCCATGAGAATGTGGGCAGGACCAGACACTCTAGATTGGAAAAAAGCTGTGAGAATCTGATTGTGGGTGGAGCCAGGACACTATATAAGAAAATAAAGTTCTAGAAACTGTTGAAATGTGCTTGTGAGCAGAGTCAGCACATTGTAATAAGGAAGAAAGTTCTAGAAACTGTGAAAATGTGCCTGTGGGTGGAGCCAGCATGATATGACGTGTGTGTGTGTGTGTGTGTGTGTGTGTGTGTGAGTGAGATGATAGGAAAACATGGCAATTTTGACTTGTGATGATTGTTTTGCCGGTCTTCACTCCTTTAGTTGCTTTTTTACAAAAACTTTTATTTGAAAAACCAAAAGAGCCAAAGATTTGCTTTAGGTTACTGAGGGTAAGGTCAGGGCCAGGTTTAAGTGTAGCAAGACAAATGTGGGTTTGTGTCATATTAAAAAAGCTCTTTTTTAATGTAATTGAAACTTTTAGAATGTAATTGTGGCCTGTGGACTGTAGTAGCCTAGCAGTTAAGGTACTGGACTATAAACCAGAAGGTCCAAGGTTCAAATCCCACCTCCACCAAGTTCCCACTGTTGGGTCCTTGAGCAAGACCCTTAACCCACAACTGCTTGGATTGTAAGATCATATCAATTGGATACTTGTGATGCATTGACGCCCTGTTGAGGGTTGGTTCCCACCTACACTCCTGTGCTGCCGGTTGATGAATGGTTGTTCTCTCATAGCTCAGGAGACTTAATGATGATTCTCATTTACGTTTCACTTACGTATCAACTTTGACACAGATGTTTCTCCTAAAATTCCTTATGAGAAATAGAACTGGGATTAGAACAAAAATGGGACATAAATGTGTTAAAATATAGATTTGTTAAAAGCATAGATGTGACATAGATGTGTTAAAATCAGACATAGATGTGTTAAAATCAGAATGACCAATCAGAGCTCAGTTGTCGGGCAGAACAGCTCATCAAGAGCTTATATGACAAGCAACACGCCGACTATAAAAACATGGATATTAAAGAGAAGATCTGGTGGAATAGAGCTGAAAGGCTGGAGAATGATGGTGATAAAGCTCACAGTGACTGGATGGAAGCGTTTGATAGTTTCTCTAACTGGATACTAATCTGTTTATACCCATTAAAAACACAAACTAGAGCTTCCTGCACTCATCTTCACTCGTGTCTTTGTTTTATTAAGTTGATGATGTGAAGAATAATGGGAGACCTTAAATTTCACTGTTGTTCAGGATAATCTACAGTGATATTACGATCTCCTTTGTGACTTCTTTACCTGAATGGGACCTGTTCCATGTTACACTGCATGTGATGTTTGCATAGCCTCGGTTGATCGAATCAGCCGTAGCATTTCTTCCACCCCGGCTGGTGTTGTATTGACATTGGCATGGCGTTCAGTCAGCCGTAATGTGATTAATTATTCATTAAAGCAGCTTGGTTTCGGATGGAGAAATGGGTCTACATCCCAGGAAACCATGTTGTGTTTTGATTTGTTGAAGTCTCCTTTTCTCATTAATACTTTTAAAGGTGTAGTCCACTGTTTTTAACCTTACTCCACCTTCGCAACAGTGATTTTGACAAGTTATATTAATACTGAATCCAGTTCCTGTGAGGCGTCAGGTTTGCGTGCATCAGCTGTTTTTTTGCGACTTCCAGTGTGGCTCAGCCAATCACATTTTAGAACCAGAACTATTGCTTTTATAATATGATTTAATTCACTTTTAAAACTGTAAAGCCCCCCTTCAGTAGAGGTTTGACCCAACAATGGGCTGGGGTGCCTGAAGCGAATCAGATTCTTTAAAATAAATCAGATTTGTGGAGCATCAGAAGACGTGGCAGGTCTGTGGGCGATTTAATAACCAGCATCAATATTCAGGCCTGCGGAGGTGCAGACGCGGAGCGGGGTCGTACCTCCGGGCCGACTGAGAACCCTGATGCCTAATACAGCGTGTAATTTCAACTGAAGAAGCAGGAATGTTTCGGGAAACCCCTGCAGGGTGCATGTGACAAAATCCATTTATGCTCTTAATGTTAAGTAAATGCCCCGGCCTCCTTGATAATACACAACCAGGAATAGAGAAGCTTGCGGGCTTGATGTGTGTGTGTGTGTGTGTGTTGGCTTCTATAGAGAGCTACTACTGCACTAGACTCTTGTGTTATCGTGTCTTTTGTGTCGGTAGGAGTTTTGTGTGTGGGAGGCTTTTTTTATCCTTGGAGCTTTAAAGCATTCAGGCTCGTTTTTGGTTTTCTATACGTTGCATAATTCTGACACAACAAACACACAGCACATGGCTGGAGCTCATGCTTCAGTCTTTATATGCGGTATTGAGTTGTGTTTAATTAAGAGTTTGCAGTCCATAAACACATCCAAGAGAAAAGGTCGTAAACTGTTCAAAGCTTTTTGGGGTGAAATGCTTGCTGCTGTCGTTTCTGGATCAATAACTTACTGAAAGGTTCTTCGTTGCTACACAGGGTTTTCTGCGCCTACTAAACTTATCCTACTAGGAACTTTGTTCCATCCCTATGGGTTTTCCCTATGGGAGCAAACAGAGCATGCTTTACGGTGGGGATATGTTCCAACAAATCTATCATACGTTGAGTGTATTATAACCCGAAAAGTTTATATGTTTGTCATAATGTAGCGTTGGTGTGGGAGAAGAAACCACAGCTGAATCGGAAACTTTGCTCATAGTGCGGATCTTTATTACTATAAGTGCCCAGACAAAAGATATATGTACACTGGTAGCCTTATAAACACTATAACTTTGTGCTTAAAATGGTAAAAACTACACACAAATGGACCGACAGTGAAGTCCACTCTTCACTGAGCCTATATGCGATGGAGGAGGTGCAACACGATTTTGAAAATTCGTCATCTAAGCAAGATTCATGCAGCTTACGTCACTTCAGCGTCACACTTCAGTGTTCGTACTTACTTACTTGTCTATTCACAGTACAAATGCAAACCAAATGACTGTAGTTCTTGGGGCAGCTCCGCAGGGGGTTACTCCGAGATTAGTCCGTAGAACCTAATGGACATCATATTTTAACAAAGGTGAGCATATTTTGGTTTTTTGAAAGAATAAGGGCACAAAAAGGCAGGAGGGTGGCACAGCGGAGCCAGATGGCAGCCACGGTTGGTGGAAGGTGGGGAGTCTGCAATAGTGGTGGATGGTGAACTTTAGTAACACTAAGGAGGCACTTTTCAGTTCTAAAAAGAGGATATATCCTGGAAAAAGTGGTTTAAATCGTCCATGAAAGTAAATGTAGTTTAACTTAAAATCGCACAAAATGTGTCTTTGAGGTTCCAGTTTTCACTCTAACTGCTTTTCTTCCACTTTGTAGCTTCCCTGTAACAGGTATAGCACTGGGATAGAAACGCTTTAGAGTAAAGGTCTTTATGGGCTGGATTTTGACCCTGCGGACCAACAAATCTTCAGAAGATGGTCCTTCAACCAGGAGTAACCATCCAAAGAACCTTCGAAGAACCATTATGCCGCACCTGCATCAACCAGTCAAGCGTTTACTGCCTTCATTTGATAATCACACCAAAGTAACACACCAAAAGACTACAGAGTCCTGGGAGCTGTACATTTCATGAGTGAACGTTGTAAAGATGTTGTATGATGGACTGGTTGAGGATCTCGTCCCACTCTGCACCCACTCTAAACAAGCTCTTGCTTTTTAATCAGGGCTTAGTGACAAGCGTCTGTACACCCGGCGATGAGCTCAGCGCGTCTGTATGGACTCTCTATAGAACACACAGGCAGTGTTACAGCGCGGAGCTTGTATAGTAAGAGTTCTCAGCTGTGTTTTTGTTTTGGAAGGCGCTGCCATGGTAATGTCCTTCTTAGCAGGGTAAGGCCCGAGAAAGCTGCTCTTGGCACCGAGCGTGACTATTGACGATAGAATGGCCTCCGTCAGAGAATGCACACGCACGGTGACACCAGGCTCCTTACATACGAGTCAGAGTATATCACACTGCCAGTGATGTCATCCAATCATTCCCAACGCCCTCGACCTGCTTTACGCAAACTTTCCACTCGACGACTTTTCTCCGGCGCGGTTCTGGATTGTGTAATCGCTGCCGTTTGGCGTACGTATTTTCAGCGCGTCTCGGGATGTAATGTAAACAGAGTTTTAATCCCAAGTCTCACACTCCTCGCTGAAACACTCTGAGGTGTGTTTAATCCTGACCACGCAATAGAAATGGGAAGGGACGCGAAAGACATGTCAAGCGTCCAAATCATTAGAAACATTCCAGAATTATAAGGCTATAACCCATCTTTACATACATCTTAGCTGAGCCACAATTCCGCCCCTAGTACATTGCAAGGATGGAAGGTGTCGCTGTTGCAGATCATTAAAACGTTCATTTATGACTGAGATTCATTTCTCCTTTGTTCGGAGGGTCAGTGTTTGAATCACTGAATCATTTCGACACAACCGAGATTGGTTCTTCTCTCCTTTAGGTCTGTGTCTAAATCAGCACATTATTTCAGCCATAAGGGCGCCACGGTGGCTCAGTGGGTAGCACTGTTGCCTCACAGAGGAAAGCTCCTGGGTTCAATCCCAGTCTTTTTAGTGTGGAATTTGCATGTCCTCCCAGTGGCTGTGTGGGTTTACTCCGGTTTCCTCCCGCAGTCCAAAGACATGCTTTAGGTTAACTGATTGTGGACTGTGGTAGCCTAGCGGTTAAGGTACTGGACTATGGACCAGAAGGTCCAGGGTTCAAATCCCACCTCTGCCAAGCTGCCACTGTTGGGTCCTTGAGCAAGGCCCTTAACCCACAATTGCTTGGATTGTAAGACTGTATCAGTTGTAAGTCGCTCTGGATAAGGGCGTCTGCTAAATGCTGTAAAAAAAAAAAAAAGATTGGCCCTAGTGTGTGAGTGTGTGTATGAGTGTGCCCTACGATGGATTGGCGCCCTGTCTAGGGTTGTTCCTGCCTTGTGCCCTATGCTGCCGGATAGGCACCGGCTCTCCTCTCCCCAGTAAAGGATTAAGCGGATAAGAAATTAATGATTCATTCGGCCATGAACAATTAAATTTCAATCCAGGGCAACGGATACAATTTTACATTCCAAGCAATTGTGGGTTAACAGTTTTGGTCAAGGTCCCAACAGTGCCAGCTTGGCAGAGGTGGCATTTGAACCCTAGACTTTCTGGTCCATAATCCAGTACCTTAACTGCTAGGCCACCACAGTCCTAGTAGTCATGATCAAGAATCAGTCCTCACTTATTTCATAGGTCAGTGATTGAATCATTCAACTGTGACTGAGATCGTACTCACACTAGAAAATTTGTACCATTTCTGAGGACACTTGAGACCCAAGAGTGGTTTGTTTGACGAGTGTGATCACTCCATCCTGTGCCATACTGGAACACAATGCCAGCTGCTTCAGTAAAAACCGTATAAGGCATATGAAGACAACTCCAAAAAAGCCACAAAAGTAAGTACAACCACGAACCTGAGCAAACGTGACTTTTCTATACAAAACTCATAAGCATGTTCAGGTCCAGAACATTTAAACACACTGTGAGCACAGGCCAGCAGAGGAGTGGGGAGGAGGGGGCAATCATGCTCTGGCATGGTACAAAGCAACCGGGCACAGTGTGAGTACGCCCTGTGAGTAGTTTCTCTTTTCCCCAAAGCATCAGCGTTTGAATTGAATAATTTGTTCATGACTGGGATTGCTTCTCTTAGTTTGGAGCAGGGTTTCCGTTCACTAGTACCATGTTGGACCAAACCTGTATATAAACGAATCAGCAAAGAAATGATTCTCAAAGATTCAAATGTCTCAAGTCGCCGAAAAGGCAGTGAGCTTGGTAAACACTTGTGAAGATTTGAGTAAAAACAACGGGCATCAGTGTGTGTTGGTGTGATTGGATGGTTGGTGTTGGTGTTGGTGTTGGCGTTGGTGGTACGTGCACGTAGATCATATATACTCGTGCCCGTGCCCATGCCCATGCCCGTGTGTGAGTGTGTGGGACTGGCTACAGAGCTGCAGGATGAAGTGTTGGCATCGGTGGAGCTTTCTGATGACTCAGGTATTCCTCCCCCAGAGTTGGGTGAGTCACGCCGGCGGATCATGATGGTGAGATTTTCTCTCTTCAGAGTGCATTCGGTGTGTGTGCGCATGTGTGTGTCTGTGTGTGTGTTCAGCTTCTGAACCTGAGAAAGAGCACACGAGAATGGCCAAAACTCAATCGGAGGTGTGAAGTCACACACACACACACACACACACACAGCGCTGAGGAAGTAAAGTTTAAAACTTTTGGGGATGATAGTGGATTTAACCAGATAAGCAAGTGTGTTTATTTCTTTTATCACTTTATTTGAGTTGGAAAAAGTATTTGAACCCTTGTACCCTTTATAACTTATAAAGCTCTACATGGCCTGGCCCCACATTGTTCAATTTGGGATTGGACGTAGTTATTAGGAGATAATCTGAACTTGTAAAGTTGCTTTGAGACAATGCTCCATTGTAAAAAGCGCTATATAAATAGATCTGACTTGACTTGACTTGACTTGTATTGCATAGAACATCCTTGACTCCTCAATGTGCCTGGCTCCTCAAAACGTTTTCCTCGTAGCAGTCTCTCCTCTGTGGCATCCTTCCATCTCCATCTTGCTTCAGTGTTTTCCTAGCAGATACATGCATAACTACAATACCTTGGTTCATATATTTTTGTCATCCTGAACTACAATTGATTAATGAACGCAGCCGTGCACCTCACATCTTTCAGAGCTGTACCCAAGTCGCTAAGCACAAAGCACACAAAGCCTGCGTAGCTCTCCAGCTGTGCGTTGTTTAGTGTGAAGCCATGCCAGATTGTGTTACACCCACTTAGTAAATGTCTCGGCGTGGAAGTAGGTGTGTAATTCTCTTAAACCCTCGCGTTACAGTTCAACATGTTGATTTAGAAAATGCTAAGAAACCTTGACATTTGCGGGATGAATGCCTGGCATTTCAAGCTTGGATTCATTTCAGATATAATTAATCCTCAGGGAGCAAAAGAGAAATGAGGCTTAACAGCAGATTTATTTCAGGAAATTATGACAATTTGGATTTAGGCACCCGTGAGCTAGAATCCAATCCAGCACAGAGATGGAGAGATCGATAGAAAGTCATCGAACCCTGTCCAAATCGTTACCTTTTGTCACTTGTAAATGAATTAAAGTTTTAAACAATTAAACATTTTTCCAGCTGTGGTTTCATTTGACTCTCAGCATGAAGTGAAACAAGATTTAAACAAACTGTAATTAGTAGTGTTGTAGTCAAGACACCAGAGCCAAGTCTGAGTCAAGAGTCAAGAGATCGGATCCAAGATTTTTTCATCACACAAGAATAAGAAGGAAAAATTAGTTTGTAATTCACTGTCATTCATTATACATCTTATAATATGCTATAATTATAATGATTAATATATAATATTATATTTCATCATAGATTTTGAAAAATATAACATGAAATGATATATAGCCTATAATTATAATTAATTATTATTCTCTTATAGGTAACTTTTGGAAGTAAATGATGCTGATGATTCTGTTTCCCTTCTTCTCAAAGTTAATCAGAATCACCACATAAAGTCACCTGAATATAACCAACAACATCCATTCCATCCATTTATTATTAACTATGAAAACATCATAATAATTCCAGATTTTTGTACATGGCAAAGTAAAGCGAGTGGGTGAAAATGCTCACTTACAATCTTATACCAGATGTTTCTTCTGAATGAGAAGTGCAGGAGCTTGTTTTCCCCTATTAGCCAATCAGAGTGCAGATTTAATTTAGGTATATAGAAGATCCCCCTTCTAGTGGTTCATGGTTCAAAGCTGTGCAAAGACACAAGTTAGCGGAAGGATAGAAGAAAGATTTCAGAGTCTTATATGCCTCAGAGTAACATGCAGAACTTTATTAAGAAGTGGAATGTGTTTGGAATCAAAACCTTGCCTCAGTCTTTATGGCTGAGATTGCTCGGTCTGTGCTTGTGACAACAATCTCACAAGTTTTACACAAAGCTGATCAGAATAGACCAAATTTGAAAATTCCAGGATTGAAGAGAAAATGCATTTAACCCAGTCATTCTTTGTGTAGAATGATATTATATAAATTAGTTAATTTGAGTTAATTTGTATTTTTACTGTTGATTTATGACTGGGATTCAATGATATATATAGAAAATACAGGGAAATTTGTATGCAGTAAAGGGAACAGGATGAAACTCTAAAATATAATAAACTCACTAAGATTTGAATGAACATCAATTCAATAGAGGATTATGGAGTGATGAATTGAATTTTTGGGTCCAGTCATTGCCAATATTGCTCTATATATGCTGATTATAACATTGCTAAAACAGCAGATCTAATGGTGGCCTAACACTTATGTATATTATGTATATATGTATATTTATAGCAGACAGAATAGATCGTCTCCTCTATGCCTCCTGTAACACACAGATACTGACCCTGAATCATGAACAGCTGTTACTCACAACAAGAGAAAAGATGAGACGAGCATCAGTCACTGTGACCCTGAGAGAGATCTGATACAGTGTAAATATGAAGGGAATAAATTAATATATATACGAAATCGATGGGAAATAAAGTCCTACGCTGAGTTCTTTTGATCTTTGTGATCTCTTAATCAATTATAGTAATGAATATTCCATAATAAAGAACTCACTCCTTTCTTTCAATCTGCTCTCTTTTCCTCTTTTTCTTTTCAAGCAGAAAAAAAATATTTGCCTCTGTTTTCCCGGTTGCCATGACACCGGCAGCGGCGCTTTATGAAATGCCAAAATGTAAGTTTCAGAACTTGGGTTTTAGTCTGTATTTGTGTATTCAGTGTAATAAGCAGCAGGTCAGGCTTCAGACGGTCTGGAGTTGTCCACTTTATTAGAAACCTTATTAGGAACTTCATCAGGAACTCTGCAGTCATGTAATTATCGGACCAATATCCAGCATCCTGTGATCAATATCTTACTGATGAAGGACTGAAGGAGCAACACATTGTGGACTTACATTTTCTAACTGAACTTCTACCACACCTCTGCCCCTGATACACTAACACTACACAACCCAATCACAACCACGTGTACTGACAATGATCCATCAGCCAATCAAGAACAGCCCCCTTAACCGCTATAACATACAGTGGTGCTTGAAAGTTTAGAATTTTTATATATTTCTGCATAAATATGACCTAAAACTTCATCAGATTTTCACTCAAGATTTTCACTAAAAGTAGACAAAGAGTTAAACAAATGAGACAAAAATATTATACTTGGTCATTTATTTATTGAGGAAAATGATCCAATATTACATATTAGTGAGTGGCAAAAGTATGTGAACCTCTAGGATTAGCAGTTCATTTGAAGGTGAAATTAGAGTCAGGTGTTTTCAATCAATGGGATGACAATCAGGTGTGAGTGGGCACCCTGTTTTATTTAAAGACCAGGGATCTATCAAAGTCTGCTCTTCACAATACATTACCATATTTTATATTCACATATATTATATTTATATACAATATTGTATATTCACAATACATATTCAAGCAGCTTCCGTCATCAGCTCCAGCCCCATCATACCCGGGCTACTTAATGCCGACATGCATATTTCACATTTTATTTGAACTTTGACTCCATGACTTTAGTTTCGCTTTTAGATTTATCATCTACGCCTCCCAAGGAGGTTGGGTCCCTTTTTGAGTCTTGGTCCTCCTAAGGTTTCTTCCTCATAACGCTTGCTCAATTTGGGATTGGACGTAGTTATTAGGAGATAATCTAAACTTGTAAAGTTGCTTTGAGACAATGCTCCATTGTAAAAAGCGCTATATAAATAGATCTGACTTGGCTTGAATTTGTGGAAGTGTATCATGGCATGAACAAAGGAGATTTCTGAGGACCTCAGAAAAAGAGTTGTTGATGCTCATCAGACTGGAAAAGGTTACAAAACCATCTCTAAAGAATTTGGACTCCAACAATCCACAGTCAGACAGATTGTGTAGAAATAGAAAAAATTCAAGACCATTGTTACCCTCCCCAGGAGTGGTCGGCCAACAAAGATCATTCCAAGAGCAAGGCGTGTAATAGTTGGTGAGGTCACAAAGGACCCCAGGGTAACTTCTAAGCAACTGAAGGCCTCTCTCACATTGGCTAATGTTAATGTTCATGAGTCCACCATCAGAAGAACACTGAACAATAATGGTGTGCATGGCAGGGTTGCAAGGAGAAAGCCACTGCTCTCCAAAAAGAACATTGCTGCTCGTCTGCAGTTGGCTAAAGATCACGTGGACAAGCCAGAAGGCTATTGGAAGAATGTTTTGTGGACGGATAAGACCAAAATAGATTGTGTTAGCACTATGTTTGGAGAAAGGAAAACATTGCATTCCAGCTTAAGAACCTTATCCCATCTGTGAAACATGGTGGTGGTAGTATCATGGTTTGGGCCTGTTTTGCTGCATCTGGTCCAGGACGGCTTGCCATCATTGATGGAACAATGAATTCTGAATGATATCAGAGAATTCTAAAGGAAAATGTCAGGACATCTGTCCATGAACTGAATCTCAAGAGAAGGGGAGTCATGTAGCAAGACAACGACCCTAAGCACACAAGCCGTTCTACTAAAGAATGGTTAAAGAAGAATAAAGTTCATGTTTTGGAATGGCCAAGTCAAAGTCCTGACCTTAATCCAATGGAAATGTTGTAAACGTTTAGTTGCAGATATTTCTGCATTTCTTGTTTAACTGGATTCTCTTTATCTACTTTTAGGACTTGTGTGAAAATCGTTGTGTGATGATGTTTTAGGTCATATTTATGCAGAAATATAGAAAATTCTAAAGGGTTCACAAACTTTCAAGCACCACGGGGTACAGGGTATTTTCAGTGGATGGCATGCAATGCATACATATATTGCATATATAGTGCGTATATATATTATTAATGCACAGTAAAATTACCACATAACCTTAAGCTTGACTTCAAAATTATTGTAAGGTTTTCTAATGTTTTTCTATCCTTCATAGCTTAATATCCTTTGTAACACATTTGAAAGTAAACTACAAAGTACAACCATTCAACAAGGCAGGCTCACTCATTTCTTATGTGTACAGTATGCCAGGGCAGCCAAAACACTGAGTAAACACCAAACTCACCAGGCTTATTTAAAGATAAACTCCATCCTCTGCTCCCTTGCCAGAAAATGATCTATTATGTTGTAGGTAGAAGTGTTGTCCTTGCTGAATTATTGCAAAGTTCCTTGCAAGTTGCCATTTTATGTTCTCTAGCCAAATTAGCATTCACATAGACAGTCATGTTTATTTTTTGAATATTTTTCTCGACCGCCTCAGAACTTGTTGAATTCGGTTCTTGATTCATTTTGACTAGGAATTTTGATCGGTACTTGCCGCACTTTCTTATCATGTGTGAGTCATTTCAGCCAAAACTCGATTCACGATTCATATTCAGAGATACAGATTCACAATAGCGGGTGTTTCTCAGGGTCCACTGTTTCTCAGTGCAGATCTCTGCTGTGTTTATCGTGTTTTTTCCATATTTTTTCATCTACAGTACAGTATTCTTAGTGCAAATAATTCTCCATGGGTCCTAAAAAATGTTGTATTGGCTGCCAACCAAAAGGAATTAATGCTCCAGAACACAGGCTGCAGTTAGCATTAGCAGCTATGCTAGCGCCCTGAGTTCACTTTCGATCCATTACTCACTAAGATTTGCTAATTCTAAGCTGAAAACTCAGTGCTGTTACAGTGCCAGGACTGAGTAACAATAATGGGAATAACAATGTAAAAATTTAATTTTTAATTTAATTTAATTTTTAAGAGTTACAACAAGCAAATGGCACCCATTTGGCAGAAAGACATTTTCTTAGAGGTGTGTTTGCATTCAATTAAAGGTTAGTTTGGTGGGGCTGTGGCATTCTGCACTTCAACATGGCATAAGTGTGTGTGTGTGTGTGTGTGTGTGTGTGTGTGTGTGTGTGTGTGTGTGTGTGTGTGTGAGAGAGAGAGAGAGCTGCCAGCGACTCAATTGTTCAGTGGCGCTGCTTTATCTGCAGAGTTAAACTCATCATGTAAAGTCCTGATTCTTAAAGTGGTTTCTGCAACCTAGTTATTAGTTCTAATGATATAATGGCATGGATCATTATCTACTGTTGCTAAAATCATAGCTGGGATTAAAAATAAGTGTGTGTGTGTGTGTGTGTGTGTGGTGGGGGGGTATTCTTGTAAGACCCAAAGGACTCAGACAGAGCAACCATCAGTGATTAGTTATCATAGTTATTTGCCAGTCACGTTGTGTTTTCATTTGTGTAGGAAGTTAATTCCTTAATCCTCCTCCTTTCCTCATTTAAAGCTCTGTTACGGGAATTCAGCTCAATTTAATTCATGGAGTATTGTGCAAAAGTTAAGGCACCCCTGCTCAAATGGCTATTGAATGCCTAAATGAAAGAACTCAACACACCCTGCAGGGAACGAACATGTAATGCATAAATCTGAACAGAGGTTGAAAAACAAATAAAAATGACTTGTGCCAAAGTTCAGACACGCTTTCAGATGATCCACACAGAATTTAGTGACGTGAAAAGTCAGTTACAATATTCGGAAAAGTTTTATACAAAAGTCTAGCCTGCATGACGGCATGTATGTGATTTCCGTTTGTTTTAATAAAGAGATTTTGTTTGACTTGTTGGTGCCTTCAGTAACATTACACGACGTGCAGGATGTATTCATGCATTCATCAGTAAATAACAAAAATAACCCTTATTTTATGGGTCCCTCTAGAATTTCAAAAAGCAAACGCAAACTGAAACAATACAAACTAAACCCAGTACTAAAACTAAACTGATGTTCAAATAAGAACTGAAAATAGTCCATATAGAGAAAACAAAACTAGAACAAAACTGGACTGTAATTGTTCCTATTCCATAGTGTGGATCCTGAACTCGCACTTGGGTTTGGCTTGTTCTTTCCTTGTCTGCTTTGGGTTTACTTCATTCAAAGGACAAGCCAGTAGATGGACTGGCTTTTCCAAATTCTGCTCACGACCCTGACCAGGATTAAAGGCTTACAGAAGAAGACTGAATGGATGGAAGTCTGTCTATAGATTTACTTACAATATAAATGCAATGATCTCCCAATCCAAAGTTTTATAGTGAGAAACCTTTGGGGAATGAAACGACTTTTTTGCTTAACCAGTGGGATTTATTCGAGCTGGAGGTTATGCCTCATTGCCATCTTTCACCATTTTTAAACTCTAATGAGCTTTCATTATTTTCGAGGTGTTTAAAAGACCATTATTGCTCTGGTCTTTGGATCAGACCATTAAATCCGTAGCCGGTAACTAATGGCTCACATATGGAGCAGCGCGGCGAGAGCCGAGCCGGGCCGAGCCGAGCCCGGCCAAGTCCTACACATATGGAAAAGGTTATGTAAGAAGTGAGTTCTGTCAACCTGCTGTTACATGAGGTGCATGCCGTCACTAATGTGCAGTGTGTCACGACCTGCACACACACACACACACACACACACACACACACACACACACACACGACTGATCTACAATGCAGAGCAATCCAGATTATACTTTGTAATTTCAGACTGACTAATATGCAAATCGTGTGTGTGTGTGTGTGTGTGTGTGTGTGTGTGTGTAAGAGCTTGTCTATCAAAATCAATTGCGCACAATGCAGTAGCTTCCTGTGATGTGTGTGCATTCATGTGATAAGCCATCTAAAATATTGTTGTCATTTTTCTCAGTAATAAATTGTGATGACTTCATGTACGTTACAGCTCATAGGGTTCTCTGATAAAGTCATTCGATCTGACATAATTATCTTAAATTTGTTTCTTCTTGAGTTTGTCTGCTACCCTGAGAAAGATAAGATAAGATAATCCTTTATTAGTCCCACTGTGGGGAAATTCACAGTTTAGAGCAACAAAAGGGATAGTAGCACACTCAGTAGTAGAAACACAACTGTAAGAAAAATAAAAAAAAATGTATATATAAACAATGTATATACAGAATAAAAACATAAACTTAACACCAGTATATACATAGATACATAGCATTATATTAATATATGTATACATACATACCTATAAGTATACACCTAGATAGGCATATCTATAAATACAAATAAAGTATGTATAGCATTGTACATCAGAATTTATTGCACTTTTAAGCGTATGGATTCTTGTATGCTGTGTAGATTATTGTATACTGTAGGGTTATATCGATACACAAGGTTACTTTGAAACTATATATATATATATATATATATATATATATATATATATATATATATATATATATATACACTCAGATCAGTTAACCTAATGCATGTCTTTGGACTGTGAGAGGAAACCGAAGTACTCAGAGTAAACCCAGGAGAACATGGGGAGGACATGCAAACTCCACACTGTTGCAATAATAAATAAACACTGAAGGACACACCACTGTTTACACTTATCTGTGCAATATTTAGTACCTCATCCATGCAATACTATCTTAATTTTTCTTTTTCTTTTTTTAACTGTGCAATATATTTCCTTTATTTTACATAGATTTTTCTTTCGCACTGCGCAACGATTGCATACAATTTCGTTGTACCTTTGTTATAATGACAATAAAGATTCTATTCTATACCAGAATTATTTCTCAGTCTCTTTATTAGACCATTACAACCAGAAAATACAGGACATTTATATGCAGTATCAATAATCTGAAGAAAATCTGAGAAAACAGCTTCTAGGCTACAGAGATAAGGATTTATTGTGACCTCCCCTTACACCTATAATAGCAACATCTGGGATCTTCACTGGGATGCCAAGCTGACTCTTCTACAGTTCAAAGAAGTCTGATCAGGAATGGTCTGTTTTGGAAGGGTAGCAGCCAAGAAATCATTTTACAGAAGGGGAACAGAGTGAAAAGGCTAAGACATACTAAAGCTCACAAAGACTGGAATAAAGATCAGTGGAGAAGAGGCCAATGGAGTGAATCCAAATTTGAAATTTTTGGGTCCATCTCATTGACAGTATGTTGTATATATTTATTATAGCATTGCTAAAACAACAAATCTAATGGTGGCCTAAGACTTTTGCACAGTACTGTAGTTCTTGTTTTTTATAGACCTTAGTGGACAAAATCTTTATTTTGATTTTAAAATTAAAACTAATTACAGGGGGATTAAAACTCAAGCTCTTCTGATCTCTTGACAGACGATCGCTGTGTCCCCTACATCAATGAAACGTACGAATCAAGCCGAAGCATCTCAAAAGTATACTTACCTGTCATTTCAGTTTCTCTGCTGTCTGCTCACATTGTGCTCGATGTTTACATGAGCAGACCTGACAGCTCCGAGCTGGAGCCGAGTCTGTACCGAGTCACATTAATGGAGTCAGTAATTCAGCACAGAGCAGAGAAACACCTCCAGCACAAAGTGTGTGTGTGTGTGTGTGTGTGTGTGTGTGTGTGTGTGTTGGAGGGGCATTATCCTTATGTCAGTCAAAATGTTGATGCTATGAATTATTCATAATGTGACAGAATGGTTTAGATTCAGTTAGTAAACCAGAAGCTGAACTCAGGTGTAGTCCACCTTCAGCTTAATTTTTTTAATAGCACTAAAGTTACTTTTCCTCCTCCATGCTTTACAGTTGGGTAAGGTATTGTTATTATGTATAGTGCTTTATGTTTGAGAATATGAGAAACCAAATTATTCAGCAAAATGAAAACTCCTTAAATAAATCAATAAATTACAAGACAAAAAAGAAGCAAGGAACTAAATACATAGATACATAAATAATCAAATAAATAAAGTAATAATGACAGAGAGTAGAAACAGAAGAATGAGGGGAAAGGAAGAAAATAATATAAATAAATAAATAAATAAATAAATACAATATTTTAAAACCATAAAAAATAGAAATTGGAGACAAAAGAAAATAAAGAGCAAAGCAAGGAAATAAACAGACTGGCAACTAAATAAACAAACAAATAAAAAAATAAACTGATGAATGATTAGGGAAAAAAGGAAAAATGAAACAAGCAGAAAGTGTGGGAGAAAAAGAAAGAAAAGTAAATAAATAAATAAAGTACAGTTGTTTGAGAAACAGAAATAGTGCCACAAATTACTAAATAAATAAATATACAAACAAATTAATTTATTTGTTTGCATAAGCAATGGAAATTATGGAAAGAAAAAAAGGTAAAAAAAACAAAGGAGACAAAAACAAAAAGTATTAAATAGATAGATAACTAAACAAACAAACAATTACATTGATTTTGTAGTAAAAAAGGGAAATAAGCAGAAAGAAAGATAAATATGATAAATATAAATATAAATAAAGTACAGTGGTTTGTGAGAAACATCATGAATACAAGTGAGGCACAAAAATGAATGAATAAATAAATAAATAACCAAACAAATAAGCAAATTAAATATAATAATAATATTACAGAGAAAGAATGAGAAACAAACACAGAGGGAGAAAAAGAACGAATGGCATAGAAATAAATAAATAAATAAACAGAACTGTTTCTAAAAAACACAATTCTTTGTGTTAGTAGATTTAGCAGAGTGTGTTTATTTGTGAGTCGACTGAAGATCAGGCCCCGATAACATGATGCATCAAAGCTCTCTCTCAGTGTAGCGCTCCAGACAATCAGGGAGGATGTGACGGAAGAAGCATCACACTTAAATGATTAAACATTATTACATCATCACACATGACTGCATTTACCGCTGGGTTCAGGTCTGGTTTAATCCAGAGCAGCTTCATGATCTAAATAAAAGCAGGAGCTCAGAGACTGTGCATCAGTGAGGCTTTAAAACTCTATCAGCGATGTCCAAAGTGTCCAAAAGTGTGTGTGCTGATGATAATGAGAGACTCAGAGACCTGAACAAAGCGTAAGGACGAGAAACAGAGTTGGTAGTGATGTACTTAATAGGGACAAAATAGCAGGTGTTTATTTATTGTGTTTAATCCGAAGTTTAACATAAAATGAAACCGAAATGATTGAAATGATGCCTTAATTTTCAAATACACTCGGCTACAGTGCAATGAAATTCTTCTCTTTGCCTGTTTCCAAGTTAGGGGTCACAGTACAGGGTCAACCACACCACACAATGGAGCAGAAAGGGCCAAAGACCTCACTCAAGGGCCCAACTGAAACCCCTCAATGTTACGGCTGAGACTCTCACACAGCCCTGCAGTGGACCTGTGTTCAGTCCAGGACACGCTTCCTTTTTTGGGGACAGGCTCCAGAGCTCGGTGACACGGATCAGGTAGACAAAGGGTTAAAAAGTGGGGAAAAAAACAACATTTGATTAATGAATTAAATAAAATAATAAGATTGTATTTGAATTATTGTATGATTCATTTAATGATAAGTAAGAATAGCGCTTAATGTGGCACCACCGTGGGATGCTTCTTAAAGGGTTTTGCCCGAGAACCAAACCGACTCCGGCACTGAGCCCGGGGCCATACAATAACATCCACAAAATGCCATGTTCTGCTTTCAGAAAAAGAAATTGAACCTGACAGCGTGTTCTACAGAGCTCACTGTGTAGCATCGCTCATTGGGAGGATTCATTTCATCCTCACTACACCGTGTCTCCTGTTCCTCATTTCAGAGCCATCTGTGGTGAGTGCACACACTCCCTCCGACTCTTGTTTGTTCATCCACTAAATTTATAAACCCCACCATGACGTCGACCGTCGCCCTCAGATGACTAACCATTACTATAGCATCACACACGAGCTATTCAGAATGAAGCTCTTACAGATGAGCGTTTGGCTAAAAATAAACAGGACCCATGATTTATACCCTCGCGACGCACGGTGCTTGGGGTTTGCGTCATTCGCATGTCATTGACATATTCGGAAATGATGGCACAATATTTGAGTTGAGGTTTAAAAATGAAATTAAGTAATATATGAAACAGAAGCAGGCGTGATGGGGTAAGGATTGGACCAGTGTCTTTGTTCAACCATTTTGTCCCTCAGGTTTGACTCTTCATGGCTAATGTGAAGCCTCCATGTATCATCACTGGGAAACAGAGGAGACTACAGAGTTCAAAGAGGCCTGGGATTATTGGTTAGTGTCAGTCTGAAGGAGGCAGATGTCATCCCTTTACCCAAAACCAGCAACATATACGTTTTTTGGACTTCCAGCCATGGTTGCAAGACCTAGTGGGTGCTCTGGCATCTCCGCATTAAATAGAAAAGATTAAAAAGAATAGGATTGAATATAAATCAATGTAGTGCACCATATATCAAATAGGAAGCCATTCCAGCTCAACCGTAGAGCTTTGAAATGTTTTAATTGGAATAACACATTTTAGAGACCTTGTGTGTTTTTGATTTGGATTGAAAGTGGGTACCATGGTGGCACAGTGCTCAGAACCAGGTTCAATCCCTGGCCTTTCCTCCAACGTTTCATCGACGTACATTAGGTGAACTGGCATTTAAAGTGTGCCTGAGTGAAGTGTGTGTTTATGTCAGGGTGTTGAGGTGCCATGTCATTTTTCCAGCGCTCGAGCCCTGAATGTTTTGAGCATAGCCCCGAATATAATTTTTAACATTATACCTAACATTATATATAATATTTAACATTAAAGTTTATCGTCTTTTTAATATAATAGCCAATCAGTGTAGGTTTCTGTCAGGTCTGTGTGTGCCCTTGTGTCCGTGTTTGTGTGCATGGGCATGGCAAGGACCGAGAGCGGACAGAGAGAAGTTCATAAGTAGTGATTCTGACTCTTTTTGGTGAATCGACTCTTTCAACCTCTCAACTCTCAACTGAGTTTAGCACAGTTTTGACCTATGATTAGTAGGAGCGGACATATATCACTTAACTTATTCAATATAAGCACAGTATATACTAAACCTTATCATTTCCATAATTTTACATTGTTGGTTTAAAAAGATTAAATATGAAAACATCATAGTTACACATGTATTCAATGTTTGATTCCTACTGAATGTTGTTTTTTGTGATAAATACAAATCCGACACACTGCATGTTGCATAAAAAGATTAATATTGGGTGCTAAAAATTCTGTGGAGGACCTCCCAAGCCCCCAATTTCTTTAAACCCTAGAAATGTCCCTTCTGGCGCCCTGTCTAAAGTTGATTCTCACCTTTCTCTTTGTCCCCCATGACCTTGAATTGGATTAAGCTGAAAGTGAAAAGCTAAAATTACAAAGGTCACCAAAAATGACTGGAAGCTGCGCTTAGTAACACCTCTAGTACACGAAAAAGTACTTTAAAAGCCAGGAGTAGGACAGAGGACAGGGGACAAGCTTTTAGGACAAATTCTATCTTCCTAAATTGGGCATGCAGTTGGGTACTGCAAATAGACAAATGATGGATACTATATATAACTCTATAATCACCTTTTTATATTACTGTTCTGATATGTGCTTCGGCACCTCGGACTAATAACAAGCTCTGGCACCTCTTTGTTTACAAATTAAGCTCTGAGTGGGTGGTGTCAGGACAGTCCATTCTTCGAGATCTGCTGCAGAAACTTTAAACCGTTACACTTTGGCTAAACCTGTTCTATTCCCTCGAGACTTCTTCACAATGTGATACACCTAACATAAAAACAATAATGCTGAACAAGGACTCTTAAGAACTTAATCTGGTCCGGACTCACCCAAAGGAGGTTCCTCATTTGAGCTTGGTTTCTGTCAAGCTTTCTTCCTTGTGCATCTCTGAGTTTCTCCTTCTTATCTTGGGGGCTCGTCCGGGGGCTGCAGTTGCCCTGTGAGAGTTG